>JAPWLS010000152.1:0-147761 GCA_028551675.1 Tineola bisselliella | reverse complement strand
TATTTAACACTCTGTAAGCACAGGTCATCCGGTCATTTTGACCGGTTGGTAATAACGCCTTGTTCACTTCAACAATAGATAGAATAACCGGCATAGTGGAAGCGACTCATATCTCCAAACAATTCTACCGCAGCAGTTGGTTATTTTTATCATAGTTACCTCTCTATACTTCTATACTAATATTATAAAGACGAAAGATTTGTATATTTGTAACGAATTGACTCAAAAACTACTGGACCGATTTCAAAAATTCTTTCACCGTTCTAATGCTACATTATCACTGATCGATATATGCTATATAAATTACAGGAAAAAATAAGGATCCTCGCTTAAAGCTACAATTACCATAAAAACCATAAAAAATTTCTAAATTTCGAAATGTTAAAAAATAAATGTCCACCCGTGCAAAGCCGGGACGGGTTGCTAGTCTCTAATATAATTTTGAAATTGTACTTCTAAAGGTGTAATTTCCAAAAGTAGGCCATAAAATTGGTAATGAAACAAGGTCTATCTTTAATTAAATTCACAACTTAAAGTAATTCTTTAAGCCTTTTATTGAGTGCTTTTGTCCTATAAAATCTCAGAAGCGAAAATTAAATTTTTCTTTATTATTATGTAATTGTAAGGCCTATATTAAGCTATAATTATATCATAGGTTTTGAGTGACCGAAGTTTACATATAATAAAATTTCTTGCTTTATAATTACTACTAAGCTAGTACCCTCGGCTTCGCTCGCATTTAAGTCATTAAATAAGTATCAGAGATCATTCCATAAAAATGAATCAATATGATTCCAAACAGCTGAAACTATAGTCAGTTGTTACTTCTAGTACTTCCAAAAATATGTGGACAAAGTTGCATGATGATTGGTTAATTGCGTGAAAACGTAACAAACAAACTCACATTCACATTTATAATATTAGTAGGGATTTAAAAAAAAACAATTACGACATAACGCATATGATAGTTCCAAATAAGGTTTAGAAAGTTCTACCTGTGGTTCGATTTTGCTTTACTTACTTTTACTTCGGAATCTTTGCAGCTACGATGGCTGCAAAACTTTCGAAACGTGGACAAAACTAAAAACTATACCTTAAAATTAATATTAAACTATTGAGTAAACCGCATGAAGATTTTGCTTATGGTGTGATAAAATATAACCAATATTATTTTTCAGAAAACCCATTTTAAGCTGTAAATGGACAATCAAAAGATTGTTTTTTACGTAAACACCACTGTCATATAAGGGGAGGTGGGGTAGATTGATGCACAAAAATTGAAAATCAAATAATATGTGTATAAATATCATATTTTAGATTAAATTTTGAGTCAACATTTAGTCAACATGTATAAATATTGTAATGTCAAGGATAAAAATAGTTTAAGATGTGAAAGAAAAGGATCAGTACGCGTTTTGTAAAAAATGGATTTTGAATCATTCTGCCCCACCCAAGGGGCACTTAGATACATCACTTGGGGCACTTTAATACAAAGCGGAGATTGTATGAAATTGGTAAAATTATAACACTTTTATGAACATAACACTTTATTATTGTGAAAATATTGTAATCAGTCCTACAAAATACTTGTGACTTAATCAAATTAACAATTTAACAACCAAAAACTAAATTAACAAATCTTAATTCTTCAGAACAGGATTGCCAAGACCAGCCACTGCTAATTGCCTAGTTTGGTTATGTTTAATATAAAATGCGCAGATATTACATGTGTTTTTTTAAACAATGGAATTTTCCATTAAACATTTTCGTCGAATGGAATAGCAAAATTTTCAGATAATCGAACAAATTGTTTGTAAAGTAAAGCGATTTAGAAATTCCCTTGCTGCCAAAAGTTTTCGACTTGAGAATCTCTGAGGGGTTGACTGTCACTAAACGACGGAGGCCCATCCATTCGCGTCTCGATTGGTAACTCTGATGCAAACCATTACAATTCTTTCGCGAAAATAAAATAAAAGACAAACGTTTGAGAATTAATTCCATTGTTGAATTGTTTTACGTTGCTGTATTTATTGGTCACTCACAGTAGAGCTCTTATTTTCGTACAAATCTCGTCGTCTTTGTTATATGTATTTCGGTCGGTCAGCGCCTAAAGCAAAAACTAGTTCTTTAAATATATGAATATTTGTTGCTATTCTGATTTTCTGATATTTATTTTGCAAACTTCTGTGCCTTAAGTGTTGAGCATATTCGCTTTCTTTATTTCAAAACAGTATGTATTCTTTACTATTGTGTGTTTTAGAGAATGTGGGATTATAAATAATTAACAAGTGAAGTAATTTTAATTAATGAAGTAGTTGACTAACAAAATTAGATTTTAGTTTAATTTAAATTATAACCTAATGTAATATAATCTTGGAATCAAATTTCAAACAACCATCACGCGGAAAATGGAGATATATGGTCCATACAGTTTGCAAATTGTATTTAAGTTAGAACTTAAGGGTAAATTGTTTTGTAATCCAATATACATATTTGTAAGTTTAACTGACTGATGTACATTATTATTTTAGTATCTAAGAGAAAATTGAATTAGACCAGTTTTATGTGGATATGTAGGTACTATAGGCAAACGGTTAGCTGCATCGCCTTAATCATAATTTTAAATTGGCAGCGGCTTTAAATAAAATCTTAAGGAGTTAGTTTCTTATGTTGTGAGTGTTTTTCTAAAATTTGAAACGATGTTTTTAAACAAAGAACAAATTTTGGTATTTTTTATTATTATTGTTAGCGCATTAAAATCATACTTTTAGAAGAGATTGCAAACTTTATTTGGAGTGTGTTTTTATAAGTATAATTTTGACAAATGAATCGTATTGAATACTATTCAAACTTTGTATACACAATTTTTAGAACAATGATGTTTTCGTAATAAAAATGTGCACAGAAAGTGACTTTATTTTAAGTCGCACTGCTTTACTTCCAACGGATATGACGTCGTAAAGAAAATGGCGCATAAAACTTTGGTAGCATTACATTACATACGTTTATATGAGTGCATGCTTCTTTATATTGATGGAGGTGATATAACTTCGAGATATCTTAGTATAGATTTTAAAGCGGACATAAAAACATCGAATAATAGTTTATTTTCATTGCATAATCTTGTGTTTTTACTTAATGGAATCATATTTATTTTAAAACAATGTTAGTAAGTAAACGAAGCCGTAGTGGACTTGCAATCGAATATTCTCCAACGAAGTTTCCAAAATCTTGACCGGTAGTCATGATCAATTAAATCCAAATAATTTAATAGAATTTACGCGGATCAATATCGCAAATTTAATGCGTTAGGTATTGTTATAAAGTATAAATATATTTAAGGAAATGTTTGTGTACATTCGTTTGATCATTAAATAAATGCTGCGAAGTGTAGCCACTTCATTCGTAATACGTTTGAAGGAACTCTCATATTTCATGTGTATAATTTTGATAACTATGCGTAATTACGTAATACGTAATTTTTGTTTTAGGTTTTAAGATTTAAAATTAACTATTATTACTGTTCTGACGATGGGACTCAAATTTGCGACTTAAACACGAATAGTGAACATGATCAAGGCATGCACTTTTAAAATACGAATGTAAAGTATATACAAAAAGAGGGTAGTAGGCAGATTGCTGATGATTATCATCTCCAATAAGCCGTTTCAGGGTAACATTACTATTTGTCTCCGCTCTTGGACCGCACTTTAGCTTAACAAGCAAGCTACTATGAAAAAATATGGAAAATTGCAGTGAGAATGAAGTTTACACGCAACATTTAAAAGTAGAAAAAGGAATACAAAATGAACTTACATAAAAATATTATAATGGTAGGCAGGCTTCAAGAGTCACGAACACCGCCAAGGCATTTCTTGCGTGATATTAAGAGTGCTTTCTGTCTTAATAACTTTTCTATACAATTTCTGAAGCAAAGGTGGAAACAAGGAGCTCATAATTGAACAACGCAGTCCTTATAATTGTTTGTTTAAACGAATAACTTTCCAACTAAATTATTAGCTACAGATACTATTCAAGTTGAAAAGAACTTTTAAAATACATATTCTACCTTCCTCTGTCTATAGAAAACAAACCCGTGAAACTTAAATATTAAATTCGATTTGTTATTTATTACCATAGAACCTTTGTCAAGTGATAGAACTTAAAAAATGCAGAAAGATGAACATAAATTATTCTTTAGAAATCGCGATAAAGTTTTTGCTCAATATTCGTCAACGTTGTCGCAGTAACCGCTCATGGCTTATATTGTTATGTAAGATAAACCTAACTGGGGTCTTTACATCGTAAATCTGACAAGATTGATAGTGCCTCCGCTTCACGACCCTTCACATGCATACATTTCAACTAAAGAAACAAACATTTATTTAACAAGTTTAAGTTTAGCCCGCACTTTTCTTAAATAAACTTGTTATTAAGAAAGTTTTTTTAAGGAAAACTCTTGTTGTTTTATGTAAAGTACATTTACATACAAATATAAATTTTATAATATTTTTAAAATGACGGTTTTAGTTATCTTAAAGTTCTAAACGTTATTATCAAATTGCTAGTGAAGGTGTGAATAAAATCAAACCGCGGTTTAAGTAAACTTGAAATGTTGTATGGTTTAGGAATGGTGAGACTAAATTGACGTCACTTGGGCGGGTTATTCTCCAGTGTGTGGGCGAATTCGGCAATGCTGTCGCGATTGTAGCGCTTTTCTGCTAAAGTGGGTATATAAAATATAAAAAAAAATTATTAGTGATTTGGTTTGAAAATATCCAAGATTTAACAAAGATAATATAGTAGGTGTAGTATTTTTATTTTCCTGTAACAGTGACTATTGAGTATAGTTATTAAATGACTTTAACAGCGATGTATTATTATTTAATTATTTTTTCCTCATAAATCGTAATAAATATCACTTATTTTATAATATAATAAACATGTAGAATTTACTGTAATGTTTGAGATGTTCAATTATAAAATATGAATTTATAAATTAGGTAATATCGCTTAATTCAGCGAAGGTTTCGCTTCGTTGTTAAAACTCCTACTACGAAGCGTGGGCGATTCATTCATATTATTTTGTAACATGCTGTAACTGCCCTTTTTGATCAGAAAATCTTGATAAATTGAATAATTTTATGTTTCAACTGTAAATAGAATTTCTTTTGACATGATATTTGAAATATATCTTTAAAAATAACAAATATTATTACATTTCCAGTAAATACTTATATTTATATTTTGTATTTAGGTAAATGAACAGAAAAGGAAACAAGGGGGAAATATTTTTTAAGCAAATTCATTATTAAAAATTTGATTTGATTGACTTTTACGCCACTAAAGGAAGTTAGTCCTTTTTATATACCTATATATAAAAAAAACGTTTAGAATAACGTCACAACATTAAAATCTACATATTTATCGGAGTTTTCTTCTTAGTAAAACATTTTATAAACACATGAAAACATTCACAATTCGAGTTTTGTGTAACCGTAAGTTGGTAAAATTTAACGTTTCGTCGGAGTGTTACGCTTCGTTAAATACGACGTAAAGGGCAGGGAAGTACATTCATTTCGATTCGCTCATTAAAACGTTGGCAACCTCTTTAAGAAAGAACTTGATACCAATTACCCAACGGCTCGAAGAAGCTTTGAATTCGGGATGAAATTGACAAATCGAATTCATTGTAATATTTCAATTTGATTTTATTAAAATGAATAAGAAAGCAAATTATATCGATAAATGCAAATACGTATATTATATTATTTAAGTCAGCAATGAATGTCAAAATATATTTTTACACGGAATTATAATTTCATCCATTGCTGGGGAAATATAAAACTATTTAGCTAAACATTTAAATTTATAAAAGTTTCTTTATATTCTGATATTTATGAGCTAGTCTTTCATGTTTGAGATACGCATATCTCTAGATACCAACCTTGAGCGTTTACAATTTATGCTATAATATCTCCTATTTTCCACTTAGTATAAAAACACACACACAGTTTGTTGTAAAAATGAAAAGAGTTTTATCTTTACAAAATATTTTTAATAATTCAATAACGGTCCAAAATTTCCTATAACAATAATTCTTAAAATTTTCGGCGAAATAGTGATTTTCGTAAATGAAAAAAGTTATAAATTAAATTAGAAGCGGAGACGGTTTTAAACCACAAGATTTTCCTCACTTCATGAATCTGTTCTGCGGTGAAGACGTTAATTAAGATTCTTATAAAATTTAATTTTGTCGTTTTTCGAGTTGTAATTTATGATTCGACAATGAAATGCCCAAAATGCCTATTTTAAACATTAATCAAAGTCGATTTAAGCACTATTTTTTTATTAATACTATTTAAGTAATGAAAATTTATTTCAATTTTTTAATATTATGCACGCAATATATAAATTACTTTTAAGAATTAATTATGCTTGGTATTTAATTATTAAATATTAAAATTGCTAATTATTTTAAACGCTTTTAATAATATATCTTCGATAAATTAAATTTTGGATATTCATTATTTTGTTTATAGTCCAAACACCAGTTACCACGTGTCAGACTTCACTGTTGAAAATCGTGATACTGAACTATAATAATCTAAAATATTATATGAAAGTTTGTAGAGATTCACCATTTTGAGAATTGGCATATTAATATGTATTTATGTGAACGAGTTGTCTATATAATGATTATCTATGAAGTGTTGTTTTAGGTCTCTCGCGAACATTGTTTAAATCATTTAAATACAGCTTTCTATTTTGCACGTTTCATCACGTCGTGGCCACGATGGTTGTAACTTTCAAAACAACGATATAAAATAATAATAATAATAAATAAATAAATAAGAAAATAGTCGTATGAAAATGAAAAAAAACATTACTCATTTATTATTGTGTTATTGTTATTAATAATTGTATTATTACTTAAAGTGAAATAAAAATGTTCCCGAGGAATGATGTCTAATCTTATGCCATGGTTAGGTAACTTATTACTTTATATAATTTGGTTGAAACGTACGAAGCCCAACTCTAGTGTAATATAACTGTTCAAGATGCTTCTATAGATAATAAACTTTCTAAGAAAATTGGAATCGAATTTTACCTTCTATACTAAATTCGTGACTGGTTTGAGTAAAATATTACATAAAGTTTTCAGTTTGGGACGTGCCGATTGCCCAACTTACGCCTAATACCTAATCTGATTATAGTTTATGTAATAACATTTTAAATAGATTAATATACCTACTACTTTTTGCCTATAAAACTGAATAATTTGGTTTATATACTTTATTTATACTTAAAGAATACACTAAAAATGAGTACAACATTAAAAATAAAACAAAACAAAATAATAATAATAATACTTGCACTAAATAAAATAATAGTAGGTGCTTAGTTTCCATTAGAGTGTAAATTAAACGCCAGTAGAAGAGTACAACGATTTACTATAAATGAAATAACAATGAAATTGATTATTTTAAAATGACACAAATCTCAAAATGTGAAAAGTTTTCATATTTTAATTGTATTTAAAATCTGCATTTAAAAAAAAGGTATCGTAAATATAATATATATGACTTGATCATACCTATTAGTAAAGTTAATTGGCTTGGTCAGCTTTGTTATAACTCGTGAAAAAAAGTTGCAAACTATTTAATAACGTGAAACAAAAAAAAAACACTTTAAACTTATACATTCAAAAAAAAACCCTATGGATTTTAAGATTATTCTGATCATGTCATTAGCTGTGATTAGCGGTCAACCAGTGGTATAATAAATGTATCTGACCGATGTGTAATTATATGTGCTTCTTTGGAATATTTAGTGTTATCCAGAAAGGCAACAACCACACAATTACAATGAAGATGATACTTCCCACTGATTCGTACTCACGTTCATTTTGGTTATTTTATTTAAAACGTCAAATAATTTCAAAAGATTTGCAGCCATCATGGTTGCGGTAAGAACACTTATTTAATAGTAAAAAGATCATATTATAATGTTTAGTGTAGCTAATGTTTAACCATTTTTATTATTGTATAAACTAAATTTAGTTCTAGAATAGTATTTGTTGTACTTATAGGATGCAAGTTTTGTAGCACAGCAAGTCACAGCATTCCGGTCGCGTATGTAATGTAATCTGCTAATGTAATCTGGACGTCTCCAGCTTTGCCATATCGCAACGTTTGGCGTCTCTTCGACAATGTGCTCGAGCTTGAGTTTGGAAACGAAAAGAATCTCAAATAAGTTTTAGGAATGCAGCGAACGTTTTCCTAACATGTTTCTTTGTATTGTGCATTATACTGATGCATTTTCTTAATGTCATTTATTTTTATTATTCATTGTTCTATTAACAATGTTAGAGTTTCTTATTAATTGAAATTTTAATTTTAATTTATAACGTATTGTATTTGATTTGTGTTAAAAAAACAACGAAATAAACGTGAAAAAGAACTAAATTGCACTCATAGTGGACAGCGTAAATACCTAATTTAAAAAATAAACATAATAAGCTTTTAATTTTAAATAGCCTTTGCGTCTCCCCAGATTTATTAGATATTTCCTATTTCCACTCAAAAATGATTTACAATATGTTTTTTTATTATATCATATAGTTTAATATATCATTGTGTCATAATGCTACTCGTTATAGATATAGCAGTAGCCAGTGTGTTTCCAGGTCAATTAATTTTATGAAACGGTGACATTGTTTATCCGCAGAGGTCCGGATTAAGCTTAAGATCTTAAGCATATGAAGCCATTACTTGAGAACTGCTTTTTAAGGATGCCTGATGATGTAATTTCTTTGAAATATATTTATGTATACTTTAGCTATACAATTTATTCTAACGTCATTGGCGCGTGACAAATTGTTGAACGATGGAAAATTTAGTTGAAACTTAATTTAAAATTATAACTTTAGTATGTTATTTGTTTAATAATAGAAGTTTCAGGTGCTTATACGTTTTATAATAATTATTATTTCTGTTCATTTCACCTTGATTCTTCTAAGGAAATCTGCAGTAATTTTTCATATCACGAATATGTCACTTTTTTGTTTTGAAATCTATATACGTTCAATTAGAAAACGCATCTCATATATGTATTAGTATTGCAGACTAATCGTTTTTCTTACTCATATTATAATACATAAAGATACCTATTTTGAAAACATTGATTATGAAATGTCTTATTAGACATTGCCCCATATAAATGGGTTCTAAAATATTTAAAATACACATATTTTTATTCCTTTGAGGATTATAATGAATTTAATTATAATTCAAATTTCTGGGAAGTTCCGTGTTAAAATTAAAGTTTGTCCTGATTTGCAATTTAATGATGGTATCACTATGTTAGCTGATTAGCATAACGTGGCGACCGTATCCGACACCGGATAGTGTCCTTTGTCTTTGGCAAATATACCTCAGAATATATTAACTCATTAGCTATGAGGAATGAATATTTTATGTGCAACCAAACTATGTATTGAAATAAGGTCGACTTTATTTGAATACTCCTTTTACTATTATTATGAATTGTTTATCTGTATCTCGAACAAGTGAATCCTTTATAAAATTGGCGGAATGAAATTCATATTAAAAGTAGAAGTTAATATCAAAGCTTTAATGTATATACTATTAGAAAATAATCCTTGAATAGAAATGAAAGATAAAAGAAATTACGAGTAATTTTTTTTGCAATTTACACGAAATGATGAAATAAAAGAGCTTTCATTCTTAAGATTAGCTCGTATTACGATGACAACTGTTTCATTACCCAAACCTGGGATACTAATCTCTTCAATTTAGAATATAACACGTTTTACCTTTAAACTGCGGTTTAATTTCATATTCAATACGTAAAACTAAACAGCGCATACACTCCCATCGTCAGCGATTTGGAACCGCGCAAACAACGTTCAACCGTTATTGTTAGAATTACACCTGTTTTATAGTTAGTAGACAATTACTGCTGAGAGTGATATGGTCAGGTTCATATAAGATAATCCGTAAATACTTACCACACTTGTCTGACTGTTGAGAGGGATCCACTTGGGAAAACAAAACCATTTATATGTCAAATCATTTTGACGTGACGGGAATATGCAATATTTGTTCCTGTTTATTCATAGTTCCCGTTTACTCGCTAGTAGTTTTAGAAGATACTTTTTTTTATTTACTTTTTGATTCTAATTCTATATTTGAATACTTATCTTGTTAAGAAACGAAATTTTATTAAAGATGTTATAAAAACTTTTGTAAAAAATGCGTTATTGGCTTTATAAAAAATAACAACTGAAATATTCTTTCATTATTATTATTTTTTTGTATAGGATAATAAATAAATTGTGAATATAGATAAAAAAATCTTATCATGAACGTTGTCATAAAGACAATATGTTGCATTTTAAACGGAGCCAATTTTCCCTATTTTCTTTTTCGTAATTTAAATCTCAATCTTTTATGTTTAGGGCTGTCATAAATTCGCATATATTTTATTAAGCAAATATTTAAAAAAGAATGCTAAAATACTAAACTATTTTTGTATTTAAATAAAATTAAGTGACTACATAATATGTTGTTTATATTAAGGAAATATATAATTCTGTAATTTCTAATTTCATTTGTAACAGCCTTATTTTAGCAAATCCCTAGGCTACTACGTTTTCATAAAGCTCGAGTTAAGAACTAATTTATTATTATATCTTTCGAGGAAATAAAGTTTAGTATAGAGAATTTTATTCCAAGAACTAAATTATTTTTATCGTTAATAATAATTTGATATTTGGTACTTACATTTCTTATTTATTTGAGAACTTATTACATACCTAATAGATTTGAAGTTATAAGATATTTTTTGCGTTTTACATCCTTATGACTTAACATTCTGACGTAATTGCAGGGTAGCAATACTTTTAGCGGGTTTTTTTGTGTTTAATTAAGATTAATTGTAACATAATTGAAGAAGTAAAATCATTCCATTAATAGAACTTAGATAACTCATTTAAATCGATCTCTCTCCACGGACCCGTATGACCGGCAGTGATTGATGCCAAGACATTTATGGCCCAAAATCTCGTGATTAATTCCGTGACGAGGAAATTCTAAATATAGATGCGATTTTTACTTTCAATTTTCTGTATTCATTTAATAAAAAATATATGTGTTTTCAGAAAGTTTAACGAACTTTATACATTTAAATTATGTGGAACAAATTAAAAATTAGATTTCAGAGTATTTCTATATATTAATGTTTATTTATACATATATAATAATAACTCTTTATTGCACAAAATTAAAATACATTTAAATAAGAACAGAAGAAAAAAATATTGTATTATGCATCTTTTATTCGTAATAATCTTTTATTTTAACTTAAGGCAATAAAAGGTTTAGGGATGGAGAAAAAAGAACAAGCACATTATTACATTTTAAATATTTTATTGAAGATGTACAATTAACTTATTAAAAGAAAAAGGATATTTACAAGGATTTATAAACATTGAAAATATAATTTACCTAGATGATTGATATAGAATTGAAGTGTGAAACATTTGGAATGTTACGATAATCTAAATAATGATTTTAAAATAGATTTTAATATAGTAAAATAATCGATAGAACTGAAATGAAATTAATATTACTATCATTGTTTTGAACTAATCTAACATAAAATTCTATATAAAATTATTGCTAATGTTTACTTCAATTATTATCATGAACGTGCACAACATTTAACAGTGAAATAGAATTTTAATAATTACACAATATCTAAACAAATGAATCTATTTAATATTACATTAAAACTACATATATACAAATAAACAAATGAAAATTACACGTAACATTTGGACTATTTAGTAATTAATATAATTAAGTATTTAATTTGATATGCTTGATATTCTTGTTTTAATACAAGTTTTTGATAATAAAAATACTTTATAAAGTCACTAAATTGTAGGCGATTTAATTACGTCTAAAAATAACGGGAAATATTTTTGTAATGCTAAAATTAGTGACAATTTGGTAAAAAATATTTGTAGCTTAATAAAGACGTACATATTTTTACGCCTATGCCTGAAGCTAGTACAGCACATCAGTGGAGAGAACTGCATCACCTGATGGTCTATCAGGACATAGATCACTTCCAAAAGTCGAGGTCACCAAAGAAATTCCTCTCGTCATACAAGACTACTTCTGGGATAGCCGATTGGTCTTGTAACCATTATCAAAGAACTCTTCAAAAACTTGCATTAAAAACAAAATATAAACGATGACTCATCGCGATTTAAATGGATTCGTATAATTCTTGTGCAAATATATTAATAAAATTCTAAATACAAAGTGATGTAAATTGTTTAATAATAATATAAAATATTCGTTGATTTTTAATTTTTATTATTACTGAATTGTATCACATTTATGCTTTAACGAAATTGTTTCCCTTTAACTAAATAATTATAATAAATTATATTTATAATGAAGCTTTCCAAATCCTCATTCTCTGAATCCAAATATTAGTGAATTAATATTTTAATTTTCAGATCCAATATTCATTGACACGTCCTACCACGTGTCATTTACCGAATCGCGTAGTTCTGTTTTAATTATATTTTTGAAACTTGTAAATTACCATTAGGTAGAACAGTTGTTCACATTACTATTTTCAGAAATAGCAAAGATGATAAGTTATACTTGTATTGCATATTACGCTTTTAAGACTGCATTTTATTGACCATCCGTGATATTTACCTTTTCATTTTCTCATGGCGCAAAACTTTACAAGACTACATTCCAGGGGTGTCTAACTACTTATGCGTTTATTTCTTTGTGAATTATCTATTTTCGACAATTCCGTAGTCAAATAGCTAAGTCAATAAAAACTTGCACAATTAAAGATTTGGATTGTAAATTGTATGTTAATTTTTTGGCTTAATGTGTTCCAGTTCCAACTTTAACTGCACGAGTTATATTTCACATCTCACTCTGATTTGTCATAAATACGATTAGCTATCTCTGTTACTGGGTAGAAAGAGATTCAAAAAGTACGTTTTGTTCGCAATGCTGACATTTTCATATTAAATGCTGACAGTTCCTTTGTTATTTTTCCCAAAGCATTCACAGTCTAACTATGGACAACCTTAAACTATATTTTATTTAGACTTAACAATAACTCTTCAGTCTTGAACGTTACCTTAATAATATTTTTAAAACCCGCGTCATTCAATTTCACGCCATGTCTCATTTTCTAACATTTGCATGTAGTTTATTTGCATATATTTGAAAAGACAACAAAATTATAAAAAGTATATTCTGAAATTAAAAACAAAACTTTAACTTATAAATCTACAATCTACAGATAGAATATTAAATAGGACTAGTACAGCATGAAAATTTTAAAATTTGAACTTCTTTTAAAATAATACATACAAGTAGGTATATGACACACCACAAACACGCACATTATAAACATCGAAAAGGGATAAGCGAAAATATGTTACACGTTTGCAGAGTTATTTAATAATTACTAACATCTAATTAAAATCAATGATCACATTTTTTAATTAATTTTAAAAGCTTTTAATGTTAATTTAAGTAAGCAGTTTTTTGCCGCCATTTTTGTAATATTTGGGTCTTATTATACATTCACTTACATTTTCTATTGCTTTTAGAATATGTATATCGATAAACAACAACACAAATAACAATTAAAACAATTGAAGCAATAAAAACATGTCTATAACATAAACAATAATTCCGCTGTAAAAATGGAAAGAAAACTTTAATAATGATATAACAACAATACAACAAAATAACACAAACAACATTAACATTGGCAAAATTTCATAAATATAAATAACTCTAATAAAATAAATAGATTTCTCTTAGATAAAATTCAATTACGTTCTTAATTTAGTATCTTACATCTAAATGTATACATAAAGGATTTTTCATCAAAAAATCTTATAACTAATGATATGTTTTGTTTCATTTGATATGTTTTAATCACAACGATTTATCATTTTCACTCTCTTCAAAGTTAAAAATATGATTTGGCTCGATGTTTGATTAATCTTCCGGCCAACCCAAATCTTCTCCGACGAGTTCATAAAATCTTTGATTGTGTTGGACAAAAAACTTACGCAGTTTTGTGACAACAGCTGGGTCTACGCGTGGATGTTTACGTCCCTTGGTTTCTCGTAAACATTTATCGGTCGTGTCATTACGTAGACAATAAAAACCTTTCGTCTCATTGAAATAGAAGTTTCTCCTTCCTGTGCAATGAAAAATATAGTATAGTGCAACTATTTACCGGGCAAGAACTATTCGCGTGATAAATACATCACGACTGATAGCTAAAACCGACATTGTTAAAGTAATTCATTTCAAAACGTTATTGCAAAATGTACGTACCAATTTTGTGCTCCAAACCGAGAAATTTTTCAATACGACGCAGTTGCGGCACAGGGTCTTCTATTAGAAGATCCCCGTTGACGACTAATATTTGTTCTCTTGGGAAAACTTCTAACCAGCGATGAAGGTATTCGTGGTATAGAGATATCGCTATAGGTCTGTATAGGAAAGAGATAGTATTTAGAGAGAGATAGACTATGCATTCGCCATTTTTGATTGGCAGGGAGACAATAAATTCAATTGGATGTATTTATACTAACCTGTAAGATACGTTGATACTGCCGTCAGGTGATATAGCTAAATGTTCAAACGGCTTTGCAGCATCAGGTATGGTGCCAGTTTGTTGCAGATGCGCAGGAGCCGACGGTGTTGCTCTGCTTCGTAATTGAGTATAATCTGATATAGCTCTTGTCACCGGCTCTCGGACTATCAGCAATAATCTTACAGAAGAATTCATTGCACGAACTCTTTCTGGTACCTATTACAACATTTCATTAGGGTATATTTAAGATGGATTGTAATTAATATTTATTTGTAAAAATAAGTAAATATTATCGTTTTCAACACACATATATTCATACACTCCTATCCCTATTATTTTTAAAGGCAGTTTAAATTATACCGGTTATAATAAACAGTTATAACAAAAATAAATAACTTTTAATTTCTTTGGTGAAGACTTTTCATATATTGCCTATAATTTTAGAACGTTCCTACTTACACTAAGAGGAAATTTACATACATACCTCGGGAGTCACAAAATAACTTGGACTCTTCTCAATTGTGATCTGTCCTTTGAAAGACAAAGGCATTTTACTTCTGTACCATTGCAATCCTAGTGCGTAGTTCTCGTCTCTATCAAAGAAGTGAACTTCACCAGCTGCTTTTTGAACCATCGGATGAAGATACAGCATTTCAAGGAGGGCTCGTGTACCACATTTTCTGACACCTATTATTAAAGCCTGCGAAGGATTTATTAAATTGTACATATGAGAAAGCATTTATTACTTCTATATCATAAACATATATTGATGAAACTAACATCCATAAATATATTATCTATAATAACATGCATTATTAATAGCTTTTCACAATAGTCTAAAAATAAATGTACATAGAAAATCGCGTTCTTTGTGTCGCCTTAAAGTTGTATAGTTAACAAAAACGTCAGAATCATTCTCATTGATGTTTCATACATATTTATGATTTTCATAATTTGCTTTCTTTTTCGGTAGAGGCGTCTGTACGGTAGTTTTTATTAATAGTCTGACATGTGATGCGGCGTATGGCGTTTACTTTAATTATTTTAATTCGACGTTTTGACAGTTTTGTAGTCTTCCTGACACGGACGGATTAAAATATTCAAAATACATGTATTTAAAGTTACAAACTTAATTACATAAATGATGTTCGTGAATAACCTCCCCGATCGTCACTATTCAAAATTTACTTTTAATTTTTTGTTTTTAAATGTTTGTTTAAAACGTAAACTTTGTGGTTTGTGGTTTATGGTTTTACCATAGAAACAACGTTACACAAACATGATGATTAAAACGTTAAACACATAATTAAAATCACTTTAGCAAAAATAAAGTGCCACTATGCAAATAAACCACTTTGATATGCGTAATGAAAATAACTACTTAATTGCTCGCAGAATACTATTCATTTTTATTATTTATATTATTATCAAAACGTAATCATCATAATTTATTAAGAAAGTGGATTATAAAAGTGATAAGTAGATTTTGTTTTTACGTCTTTTTTTATTTGGCATTATTATTGGGCACTAAACTTACGTACAATTTAATGTTTATTCTATTACTTTTAGTACGTACATGACTGTTAATGGTCGAGCCACATATGCACGTGCTAAATGTGACTTATGCTTTGTTTAATAAAACTATAGAGTTGACATATAATATTATTCTATAGTTAGTCATTAAAAGCGTTTTTAACATCTTAGTTTGCTTGAGTTATTTTTGTATTGATTTGATGAAATATTTGACTAACTTGTGGTAATCTTTTTGCAGGACGAGGTGGTCGAGATATTTTGGGTCGTTTTCGTAAAGCCATTGGATGGTTAATTGTTCTGCTGCTGACTTCTTGGTTTTGGAGTATCTTACGTCCTTCATTTGCTGATGCCAAACTTGCCGCCTGTAGAGAGAAAAGTGCGACACTTGATTCCTCAAAACAAACCCTGATAGAGCGTGCTATATATACTAAAATAAGCTATAGTTTATTTTCAATTTGTGATAAAATATTCATATTCTATATATATTATATTATTTTGTTTACAACAACTATGTTTTATATCACAATTATATTTTTTCATTTAGGTACTAAGTCTGCTTTCATTTCATACAAATTAAATCAAAACGAGCGATATAAAAGTTGAATTAATGCGACAATAACTGGTTACCTCGTTTGCATTAAACATGCTATTATCGAAGTTATATTTTACATTTAAATTACATTGTTGAAACTATTATGTTCGGTACAATATTAGTTAACTATTTTGAAGTTAAGTTAAAAATGTGAAGAAATATCTATCAAAAGAACTTCCCTTACTTCGCATACAGATTGGTTATCTCAATACATGTAGTGAGTAATTAATGTGTCCATTGGTAAGGTGGGTAAAGGAACAACCGACACGCCCGGGCTGACGGTGCACGTGATTCCCTTTTGATAACGAACCGTAGTCTGTTGCTAATAAGACGTATCTACATTTCATTGAAATAACTTTTAACTTACTTTATAAATACAATTGAACAAAACATTAATTCACTATAAGAAAATTTCCGAGTAAACCAATAATTTTGTAAATTTGAATTTATGTCTTAACCATAATGTGTAGGTATATACTTACTAAATAAATAAGTATATGTATCTAAAAAGAAAACATAATAATAAGAGTAACATATAATATCTTTATCTAAATCGCTTGAAGTTAAAACAACTTTATGCGGCTTATCATCATAATCATTTAATATTTACATGATTATGTCTTCTCTATGTCTACCCATTGAGTAAATAGGCGATACATTATATATGTTAAAGTGTCAGGTAAGCAATAATGCAGTTCAATGGTTATTACGTAAACTGACAGTGTAAAGTGATCCATCTTTGTTTGATTAATAAAAACTTGGTTAACTCAAAGCTAATTTAGAACTAACTTTAGCATTTCAAGAGATTATTGGATTAGAACAGTCAAGTGAATTAATTTCATCTTTATTTACATAAAAAATAAATTCAGTTAATTCCTTTTTGGTCAATAATATTTACGACGCTGCCGTAATACGAATAAAGATGGGCGTGTCGATACTTCATCAGCTTAGTGCCGCGCATATACATACATACACACATACCTACATAGTCCTGTTATTTAGAAACAAAAGCATCTATTTTGTAAATATAATTTCCTGCAAAGAATTTTGGCTTACTACTCAAATGTCACTCAAATAAAAATTTAATTGAGTATCTGGAAATATTATAATATCATTAAATTAGTGCAACTTTTTACTTTGACACTGGCAAATTATTATACGAGGACTCCTCCGTAAGTTTTGCGACTTGGCATCACTGGCGTTGCTAGGTTTTTAGGTAACCTAACCATCAAAAAGTTTGATGGTTTGCAAAATTTTTTTACTCGTCTTCTTTTTTTATTAATGGTCTCAGATATCTATTAAACACAATTTTGCCAATTTCGATTATTTGAGCAGCAGCCCAATAAAAAATTATAAAATTTTAATTCACACGTAAACCCTTCATATTAAAAAGCAACTAATACTTTTTTTTACTCGAAACGTTTTTTCTTACGGAGGCTACTTGTATCGTTTACAGTGACTTGAAAATTGTGTCTCAACGAAAAAATGAAATTAACACGAGAACACTTTCGCGAAATGATTTATTACGCCTTTCGAAGTGGATTATCGAGACAAGAATGCATCGATCAATTTCCATTTTTGCCAACGAAGCACCACACAAGGCAACTATTTGTCGCTGGTAATGAATTCAATCGTGGTCGTAGTTCGTTAACCGACGAACCTCGCGAAGGTCGTCCAAAATCAGGTGCTATCCCAGAAATGTTAAAGAAAAAGAGAAGAAAATAGAAGTTGTAAGTGTAATTTATTGCTCTGCATTTTAATCATAGGTTATTTATGCTATTTAATTTCTTATAACAATTTGTTTGTCCTGATTATAATGGTTAGGTACGAGTTTATTATTCTTTGCAATACTTGTATATACCTACAATTTAAATTAAATATGTGAGGATTATACGTGTTTAAGATATAGTAACTGTAGGGTTTAAATGTTTTTGTACTTATTATAAATTAAAAATTATTATTGACAATTTGCTTTGTTTAATATGAGACTTACCTGTATACTGTAGAGTGCACTATCATATAGCACGTGGAATGTTAGAAAGAGTGATAGCAACGTAACAGAGAGCAGGGCCGCGGCTAACTTGGGCCGCGACACCCCCACTACCAGCACGCAGTCCGCCAGCTCGCCCTCTGCCGGCCGGAAAGACGACCGCGGCAACCATCTGTTCAAATTACATTAATCTATTTACTATATTTATTTATTTAATTAAACACGTTTCTTGTGGTTGTTTAGCTTAAGATCAGCCAAAGTGAGATCACACAGGTATAAAAAACCAATTGCAAAGTAATTTAAATAAAGATTAAACTGACTCCAAAATTACCCTGTATTTATAATTAGGAAAATGACATCGAAATAATCAATGAAAATTCTAAATAAACGCTGTTAATAGTGTAGGTAAGCGTAAAATAACTTGAGGCATAAAATTAATTATAAATTATCAAAGGAATCTAATTGGATAATTAATTTAATTCGTATATTGAACCTATTTAAATATACACAAATAGTAGAGATTGTGTATATTTAGCAGATTTATCTAATGGGTCCGTGTTAAAATCTTATTTTGAAGCAGCCTGGTATATGAATGACTAAACTGCGCCTAATGTGAACCTGGAGTGTGGTCTAGGAGGGAATGTAACGGTATGTACGGAATTTTTCAAGATAGGAGAATCTGCACTCCAAGATTTGCGATAAGCTCTTCATCGAAGCTAAGGATTAAAGCGGTTTAAATTTATAATAATTTACATTACTTAATTTAATACGTTTAATAGTATAATCGAAATTAAACTGACTATTGAATAAATAAACAATCAGCTTTTGTTTTGATAACAAACAGTTTGTCTAACAAAAAGTGAATAACCAGCAAGAATACCTTTTTTGGCAAATCCTCTTACTGTGGGTTTGCTGGAGGTAGGAGATGTAAACAATGCTCCGAGTTCATACAACTAGTCCAAAGGTTTTGTTACTACAATAGGACAATTTCTTTTGTTTTACAAATGAAACTTTGAATGCAAATGAAAGAGAACAATAAACAGAAATTCATAATTGGACTTTTCCTCCATTTACAAATTTAAATTCGAAGTCTTATCTTCAAAGTTACGACACCAACTTAGAAGATCTCGTTTGTAATCTTCATTTTTACGCTCAATTTTACGAACATTTTAAAATTGTTAAACGTTATTTTTATTTAGTAGTAAATTTATTCATTTGTAAAATAACAATTTAACAATCATTTTATTGAAATAAAAAACAACTTGCAATTTTTTATTTGATTATTTATATATGATATCTATTACACTACTTTAAGGTTTAACTTAACATTTTAAAATAAAATTAAGAATATTTTAGCATGTGGTCGTAGTTACATAAATATAGTAAATATCAAAACTGTGTCTTATTCAGTAATTTGTATGAAATATAGGATAGTGTGCCTTGCTTACCAAGCCTAAAAGGAAATAGGATACCAAATCTATCGTATACTTACAGAATATCAAGTGGCAATGATTGTGAACAGCTCCTGTAGGTGGCTTCTGGCCGTTTCGAAGCCAAATTCTGAGAATTCATCTGTACACGAGTCTCCATACGGATTCCATTGAAACGTACACTTTCATAGAAAACTATTCAATCTTGAGTTTAGAGCGGAAAATTACATTTACTTATCAGCTTTTCTTCCTTCATTTTCTTTATGTTGTCATACCTGTTAAAGTAAATAAAAATAATATTCACTAAGGAATAAGTAATTAATTCTTTAAATATAAAAGAGAAAAAGGTAAGGAGGAAAAAATACTTAAGACGGAATTCTTACAATTTTCATTTTAAGCTAATGAAAAGTTGAAACATACTTAACAAATTGGTAAAATGTATTTTCACGTTTGAATAACAGCAAAAACAAAATAATAATTAGCAGTATTATTAACATAGAGTTTAATATCCCTGCTTATATATAGAGAAAACATGCCAAACGAAATATGTACGAAAACTATTATACAATGGGGATGGAGTAGTTTATAAAATAATAGATAATAAATTAAAAATGTATATATTTGTAAATATTTTTTTATTCAGTATGTTGTAATACCACTTAAGAAGAGAAAGTGAAGGATAGAGTATATAATTTACTAATTGAAAACTATCTAACTATTAAAATTTCATCCCAATCGGATATATGGTATAGCAACGCATACGGGACAGACAAAAAAAGTATAAGTATGTATATATATTTGTAGTGAAGTCTGGGGTTATTCGCGATCGTTATTCAACTAATTTAAAACCCATGCAGCTTACTGTCGTGTTTATTTTCATTAATTTAATCCGACGTTTCAAAAGCTTGGCAGCCAACTTAGACGCGATAAGATTTGTGTGCAATAAATATTGGTCCACTGTACCTCTTCTTATAGAATAACCACTTACTCCTTGTGCCTTCTTTAGTATATTTATAGCAATGATTATTAGAAAAAAATTAAGAGTTATTTAATAGAGGCCACAACACGCACGTTACATAACATAGAATTTGGTTTACCGAGTCAACACTTCAACAATAGGTAGTCTACAAAGTGATGGATAATAGAGGGTTGAGCTTGATGTGTGACGGGAAGTTACCAAAGCCACTCGGCCAAACGGCCTATTGTGAAACTCTTCAATAGAATTCGGGTCGATGGTCTTCTTTCTATAAAAGGATTATAATGTGCCTTAAACTGAATGAGGCACTTATTTTTAAAAGACATCCCATTTGTAACAGTACTTAAATATTGTATTTTTCATAAATTTATTTTTATTTGTGACATTTTTTCTGTTTTCTATTTACTTTAACAAAATACGTTTTCTTATCTTAATATTCCGTCGGTTTGTTCTTATTTACTCGTTTGGACTAACATATTTTGCGAAGTAGGGCGACTCTTCGTCTAATTTAATTAAGAAAACTTTGTACGTGACATGTTGCACAGCTTTCTGGTGCCTAATGAAGAGCTTCGTGACTTACAAGTCTTCACGGATAAATACTGAAATATAATTTTCCGACTTCTTGAGACCGATCTGAGTGATTATTTTTTAAAATTATAACTAAAGAAGAAAAATATGTTGACCTTTAACCCAGCATTTTTAGAATTCTTTAACTCTCAATTATAAAGAAAAAGGTGTAATTTGCCTAGATACAGCCGGTATTGGTATTCTACATTATTATAATAATGAAAAATATATACACAATAAGATACGCAGTCAACTAATAAACACGAGTTATAATGGTACGTTTATATTGATAGTTGATTAACAGGAGGTTGCTGGGGAAGAGCTAGAGATTTCTTAAAATCATGCCATAGACTTGCGTTGGGAACCATTCACATTAGAACACGTTGCTAAAATTTTGTAATTTTCTTAACAATTCTTACTTAATGTTCCTTGTAGAACTAATAAAAAGAAAGTTATTATTATTAGTAAGTACCTACCTTTTTACTTTAAGGTCTCAAATTGATTCACCAAACTACCCTAAATCTTGTGATCCTACAACGATCAATCTTATATAAAAGCAACAGGAAAAAATAAATATTGGCTAGTAGGTGAGCCCTTTCCGAAAAAGGACGAGAAAGATTTGCATTTCTACATAAATTTAAACATGAAGACTCTCTGAAATCACCTCCCGAGGCATTTTCCGGGTAACTTAAACTTTCCTTTACGACTAACATAAAAAAATAAGTTTATTAGTTTCACAAATGAAAATAGAATATTCTCGAATATGATAATAGAAAACGAATTAAGCCGATATTGAATGTCATGAATACATTGTTGCTCTGAATTATGAGATGAAATTACATTTGACACAATACTACATAACACAAATGTTACCAAAGTAATTGAGCAAGCTCTGTGTTTAATTAATTTGAAGCGAATTGGCATCAAACAGGAATCACATTTGTTATTGAACGTGTGTGAAGGCCCCGAGGCTTCCACTTCGAAAAAGCAATAATTTATTCAATCGCTGCTCTAGAATTCTACTTCTTGGAACGATATTGTAATTGAATAAATTCTTAGCTATTAAATTAAAGAAAAGGCCTTTACTGAATCCAATCGACGATTGAAAATTGAAATTGTATTGCCCTTGAATGAAAATACCATTTTCAAAGGATAAAGTACAAAGAGTAAGTACATACGTTTTACGCGCTGTCTAGGTTTGTTTGTAACTGAACTTCTGAATATTTATTAGCTTTGTTGCCGGTCGAACAATATGCTAATAAGGCTTCGAGGTGAATGATGTAAGAGATCCGCTGTAAGTTATTTTTTCAGTTTATTCATAAATAAACCTTGAAATGCAAAAAGCCTTCAAACTTCAACTTGGACTGTGTTTTAAAACGAACAGTAACAATAAATAATTAAAAATAACATTTAAAACTAGAAACGAATAAATAACATGTCGAGGTTAGAAATATGTAAAAAAAGCGGAAATTTATCTGCAGAAATTTTTAAATTAAACAACTTTGTGCATGAGTGGTGTATATTATAGGATTTAGTTCTTCGAGGTCGGTGTTAGCGAAGGTTGAGTTGGGTCAAGGGCAATGTAAATGCAGTAGTAACTGTATTTAATGTGCCGTGTTTTTATTAAGGACAACTGGCTGGAGCTTACCATTGCAATGTTAATGTTTGTTTTCCGTATAAACTTACTTTTGAAAGATTATTTCATGTATAATATTGTATTTTCAACATTTTCATAATTGTTTAAATTTTTTTTTAGTTAGAGTTTCTTGTGATTTCTTCTTGTCATATGCCTTTTCGGAATCTCTGTATATTCTGACTATATGCAATCGGCAGAAGGACTTATGCGAAATAAATACATTTTTGGTATTAATGTTGATTTTGATAACAAAAAAGTGAGTGAATTCTTAAAATTAATTCTCTGCACAAAAATATTAAAAGTTTGTAGACTAATTTATAAAGAGGGAAAATTACTTTTATGAAAAGTTTTGACAGATTAGTAACTTCGTAGAACGATAAGTAGTTTCTAAATATTGCATTAATAATAGACAGGTTGGTAAACTGAGCCGACTTTTTGACAGTAAATCTTAGCGGATAAATAAGCACTTCAAAGCGAAATCCTCGGAAAAACGCCGACTTTGCGTAAACTTGGTAAGCTTAAAAGATAATTATTAATAAACAAAAGGTGAAATAGATAAAAAGAAGCAGATAATTTAAAAATATATTAAGGTTTGAATTCGGTAAAGTTTCCGGGGCAGTTATGCAAATATTTGGAACCTTGAAGAAATGTTTGTATAAAACTTACGACCCAACAAAAATGTTAATTAAAGAATCAAATTTGGTCTGCGTAGCGCACTTTTTACGATCAATCATAAAACAACCTTTAAAAGTATGACATAAAGCGAGTGAAGTCGTAAAATTTTACGTGAATACTCAGTTAATATTGAAATTAAATTACTCACTGTGTGTACTTATAACAACTTAATAATACTGTTTTTTATTCAAAAGGTTTTCTTATATGAGTTTTGGACACGACGTATAAATATACTGTAACGGTTTAAAAGTAAACGCTATCAAAAATATTTACAGAATTTATAATTTTTAGTTGTCATTGAAATAAACAAATTTACAGCCTAATACAGGATAGACTAATTTTCGTACGTTTTAAATCACACTTCTTTAGCAACTGACAAACGTTCACGAAAAAGGCTACAAACCGAACGTCGGATCAAATTAATCAAGATAAACGCAATAGTTTAAATTAGATAATTCATATTCGTGAATAACCGTGACATCACTATGAGCACATATTCTTTTTAAAAATGTAAGGTGTTACCTACAACTAATATGAAAGTGATTTCCCATAGTAGGCTATTACACGCCATTCTACATAATGTTAGAGGCGTACAACACACGTGCAATTTGCTGTAATTTTCTTATTCAGGGCAAGTCCGTAGACTCTTTGTTGCATATTACATAAGCAATTTTTTTAAACGTTTACCCGGTCTGTTCTCCTCGATTGGTTTAGAATTGTTTAATAAAAATCTTCAGTGTAAATGAATATAAGTCTAAATTTGTAATTTTAATATAAACAAATCAAGTGAAGATGTTACAAACATTGGTGTCATCAAATCCAACTTAGCTCTTTAATTGCAGAATATAAAATTGTCTATAGAGACTCAATTGCATAATTTTATAAGTTTGGTGTTACGAGTTTATATTCTAAACACAATTGAACAAATTATAACTTACATTATTCAATATTAAAATTTGAACAAAGACACTATTCTATTGAAAAACTATTTAAAACTAACAATATTTTAAAGTTAGCTTCTAGTTATATTTTTCTCATAGACGTGTTTATCAATGTTGATAAAACAATTAGCTTTATTATTAATATTGTATTACGTATTACTTAATTATTCATTTACCTTTTTAAATATTGATATTGACCTCCACCTTGCACCTTTATACCTGTAATAAGAAAAAAGACAAATGATTCATGCATGAAAACAATCCTCGGTATTTATTAGTAATTTTTACTAATATGTTCTTTTTAAATTTAAATAAGCATCTGTTTTGTGTCGTTACCCACCCATAGTACAGGATTTTTTAGTATGGGGTCAGGGCATTCAATTTATACCTAATGTGTGTTTATTTACTACTTAAAAGGAGTAAAATTAACACACTGTGAGAGTAAGGTAATTATTCTGGTGTGGGTTTTAATCTAAATATGATTGACAGTTTTATGGTATGTCTGATGTTAGACTTGAGTACGGTCTACAAGCGGAGACAGCTGCTACTACAGAGAAATGTCTGCAGACAGCAATCGCCCCCGCCATGCTGGCTTGATGAGATGTTAGAGTGTACATCGTCTTTACCTCATCATCACCTTTACCTTGACCTTTATTATTTAAATGTATTGTAATTCAATAAATTCTATAATAAATCCTATTAAATTACCGCGAAACTGTTTCTTTGTTTCGAAAATGATTGTATTTTTTTTCTCCATAATATAACGAAAATGTTCTTTCAAAAGTTTTAAATAACAAGCGATGTTAATGCTCTTCAGACAAATATGATTTTTTATTTAAGTTTACAAGAAACTTTTTTCATTTTATTTAGTTATTCTGTAAAAACGAATTTTATGTATTCTCTTATAGAAATATTACTTATATTCATCATAAATCCCCGATATCACTTATTTTGTATATTTCTCCACGTGGGGCAATAATAACATCTTATGAACGAATTCCTAATGAATGAAATGTGAATTGTGTGTGATATCATTGAACGGAGGTACTATTATCACATTATTAGAACCGGCTATATCTAAGCTAATTCCGCAACTAGATCATCCTGGCACGACAGACTGAATTTAATAAGCAACGATGCCTACGACTCTATAAACATATTAAAAAGATTTTAAAATACGAATAAAACTTTGTATTCCAATGCAGGTTTAACAAAACAAATTCGCGACATTTTCTAAAAGAGTTAAAGCCTGTTCCATGCAACGTACACTGAATTTAATTTGCGGTTCCATAGTCCACCGTACAATCCTCCCCCTTCACCCCCCGTCGACCAACGTATGTGCCACGTATAGCTAATTTACATTGTGCCAGTTTCATTTCGCTAGTTTCAGAATAACAGATATTAAATTGGTAAATGCGCAGTCAATTTAGCAACATATGAACTAGCCGCAACGTGATGGGTAACATTAATATGATATAAATTATCAATTTGTAAGATTAATAAATATTATTGTGTTGGTATTTTTGTAACAAATGAACATATTATTAATTGAAATTTACTTTATGAATTGTGTATTTGTTTTAGTTTCATTAGGATAAGTGCGGGGGAACATTGCCATATGTTCGAGGTGATTTCAAATACGCTTGAAGTTATATTAATTTGTAACTTTATTTAATCTATTTATTCAATCTTATATTTTTGTAAATATGTATAAACTATAATATATTAAACAGATAATAAACTCACTGATCACAGAATATAGTAATAATAATAAACAATTTCTGATCATCAAGGGTGACAAAATATTTACATAATATTTAGTATTGGTCCGGGAATCAAATCCAGGACTTATGATGTGCTTACTACAGAGGCTGCCTAAATATCTTCACATAACTCTGTAATGTAATATACTAAGATAAAGACGTCTTTGTGGAAAGTGTAAGATTTACAATTATTATAAATTGATCTTATATTAATGATTTGTTGCATTTCGACCGCTGGAATACCTACTACTTAAATATTCATCTGAAATCGTCCAATGAAGCTTCACGCAAGTAACCTTACCTATATTGTCAGCAATCGATGCATAAACTGAAGGTTGTTATATTTATTTAATTTTTGTTGTTATTTAAACATACATAAACCGATTTATTAACCTCCTATTGATGTAAAATCCCGATCATTGTCGTTTGGCTTCAAATTCGGTTCAAAGTTCGGCTCAATGTTTTACATATTGATTCCTAAAATAATATTTAAAGCTTAAAAAAACGTAATAACAAAATTTTTTACTGAAATAATGATGTGCTATAAAAAGTTAATAAAAAATAATAATTTTATTAACATCACCACGAAGTTCTTAACTTAATTTCACGGCAGTGTTTATAACTTTAACTATAGTAATGCAATTTGCCTAAATTCAAGACGTACTAATCAAAATATTAAAACACTAATTAAAAAGAAACACGTTTATATCGAAATAAAGTAATTGTGATTAAGTAATTGTCAAGTCTATTGCTCACCAAATAACTCAACGACATAAAAGAAATAAACGAAGGTTTTTTTCATAGATTTTAGTCTAAATATTTCAGGAGTAAGGCTGTTATATCAAGTCACGACACACTATCGTGACCAGCATTTGTCGTTTCCGAGAGACAATTCTCATTATTTTCAAGCGCAAAAAAAACCACACAGAGGAAATTTGTTACTGTTTTGTAATTTCATGTCACGTGTCATCGCGTATCTCTACTTGGAAAGCCTTTTTTTTGTGAAAACAACCGACTGTCTGCGTTTGTATTTCTCTGTTTTTATGTAAAACTTATTTCGCTTTATAAGAGTAAAAGTATTTATGTAGGTACTTTATAAAATGTTATTTCGTCGGAAACATAAATAACTATCATTATCGAATCGTAAATTCTAATAAATCTTATCTAATAGGTTAGATATAATTTGAACGAAATGTCAGGGTAATTCCATTTAAGTAGAATTAAGTTTCTCATTGATTTATGTAGGTATATGTTTTAATAACATTAAGACTCTAAGGGTAATTAATTTAAATGTTTTTACGTTCAAAAAATTGCTTTATTTAATATATAAATCGTTGTCGTAGTAATTCAGTTATGGCAATTTAAAAGCTTTTAAATCACCCAAATATACGAAACTGATTTATACCACTAAAATATGTTACCACGCTATTTCTTGATAAAAATTATAGCACAGAAAATGTTAGGTCACTCACTTCATTCATATTTTTATATACCTATGGATCTAATGACCAAGTAATAAAAAAATGCCTTGCTTCTCTTCACAATCGAATGTATTCATTATGTATATTACTATCTCTTATAGTTTCTTTATACATATAAAAGTTTATTTTACCTCGTTTAAGCAATCATCCATCAAGTAGCAAATTTATATAATTGTTATTGCGAATACTGTAAGCACTTTTTCTATTTGAACTTGCCAGTCGACTATTTTTTTTAACGCGATTTAATTTCTAATTTAATACTCACAGACTTCGTGGATCTAGACACATTAATAAATTAGTTTAGATTATTTGCGGTTCATTATCGCATTCATTCTCGCATTAAAATAACAGAGAACTAAATGAGATTCGTGAATAGCCTAAAACAACATTACTCGTTAGTGAACTTTATATTATATATGCCTAAATTAAATTATTATAATATAGTCAAAATAGTAATAAATTGTAACATTATATAAGTATAGTAACAAAATATAAATACATATATGCTTCAATTCCTTAGTCTAGAATTAGTTATAAATCTAAAACCTTGAACTGTCTGTATTGACCATATGCCCTTAAAGAGAGCTATTTCTGTCATCTTCAGACTTCAAAAGTCAACGTGAATTTTGTATAAGTTCGAAATTCATATACAATTTTTATATCCTCCTTCTGCATTTTAAATATACTTTAAAACTTAGACAATAACTTTTATACGAACTGTAAATTATTATTTTGTAACTTAAATATCAGGTTTACATAATTAATTAGATGACAGAAAATATAATTGACGTTTGGCCTTTACAAATATTTGCCGGCTACTTCCACTATTATTTCACTAGACCGCCCACCTTTGCTGAACGTGACTGATTTGTTTAATTTACGCCTTTACGGAGGGCAATATTGTCTAACTAACATTACGAAGGCATTTTGCATCCATTCATTTAGCTTTTGAATCGTAAACCTAGTTTATGTTAACATGCTTGTTTCGAGAGGTAATATATTTTTCCAATATTATTTAGGCCATACTTATAATACCATATTTGCACAAAGAAATATAGGCATTTCCACTATTTGCGCATAGATGGCTCTATCTAAAATGTGACACATATATTATCGTTGACTAAAGTTAATATTAATATCCAAACGTGCATGTAGCCGCTGACCAGACCCAGAGTCCCAAGCGTAGCCATATATATGACAGATATCTACTTTTACTTCCGGATTAACAAATAGCGATCCTATCATCGATCTCCATAACACAGCAAAATGACAGCAACTTTCTACAAATGCGGCGTTTTACATAATTTATTAGGCCATAGGTCCGTTTCTATGACGTCTCAAAATTGCTAGTTTTAACTCTGAACAGTAAATATAGATACAGGAACTAGACGTTTATGCATTAAATATTAAGTCTGCTGGTAATTTTCATTTGGGCTATATTTGAATATAAGCGCTTTAGCTTTCTAATATGGAGATAATTAGATAATTTATGTGTCAATGTCACACAAGGAAATATTACATTCGTAAGTTGTTTTGTTACATTATTGTATTAATCTCTGAAGTACTGCTTTTCTATTTGAAATCACACAAGAAACATATTTTCTATGTAGAAAATTTCCATTCCCTTAAATGCGGAAATTGTAAGTTTTTCTCCGATGCAAAACACTGAGATATTTTAATTTGAAATGTTTCTGAATGGTTTAAAAAATCCCAATAATTGTTTTAAAAATATTATTTAAGTAAATACTATAGTATCCATGCTTCATGGATGAATACCTACTGAAAAATAAATTATATGAAATGAATATCATTTGCATGTATTTTTCTTATAACTCAAGTTAGTATTACTGAGAGCTGGTCTCTATGAAGACAGACACACAAACAGATAACACTCACAATTGTAATTGTAATATTTTCTCAAATGTAACAGAAAAATGACTAAAATATGGTAATTATTTTTAGTCAACTCGTTTAAATAAAGCGATCCTATTTGTTATGTGATAGCGTGTTCTATTTGAATTTTATTCTGAACCACACTCGTACCACATTGTGATATGACCCGTCTATTTATTTGTTTGTTTCGTTCCAAAATATATACATAAGAATAATAAATACTTATTAGTTTAAAATCAAATTTGTGTTATTCGTTCGTATTTTGAAAATTTTTTATCGAAATTTCACACGTAGCCAGTGTTTTATTTTATTTTTTAAAATCAATGTTTATTGCCTTATAAAATATATCCACAAATTTAGATTAACAATACTATTCCTCTTTTTATTATTTGGAATAAAAAAAATATTCGTTTATGGATACAATGAAGTTTTTAAATGTTGTTTTCCGAATTCATAATAGATATTTTAAAACAAAATTGAACTAATTCGCGTGAAAAATAAACACAGCTTATTTATGAGTAAACTCTAAGGTTAATTATTTGCAGATGATTTTGCATGTAATTAGACGTGATTAATTTATTGGCGCTCGAAAGAGTTTCAAGGTTGCAAAAGTGGGGCGGCAAAGGGGCACATCGTTACGCCCTACGGACTATGAAAGAGGGGCCATGGGCAAAGGTCGCTAATACCTAAAATAAATAAATATATATTATATAATGTATTAAATTTTGTGTATAGTTACTGTATAGGGTTTATTTAAATTTATTTAAAAATAAAATGAAAGGGTTTTATGAAGTTGTAAAATTTTAAGGGGTGTTATTTGTTTAATTTTTTTTTTACATATATCTAGTAAACTTAGTTTCAAATCTATATATCGTGAATTAAATTATACTTAAGCTAGATATTTGTATAAAATGAAGGTAGGAATATCATAATGTGTGAATTGCATGCCTCAGTGTGTTAGCAAAGGTAAGCACGTGGCTGGAATGAGGCATTTGTGGAATTATATATCTAATGATTTATTGTTGTTTTGTAAATATTTGTACGGCAAATAATTAATTAACTCAACAATGTGTTAAATTCTTCTTGTATTAATTTTAAAAATAAAACATGTGTAATTTTTTTTTATTTATCATTCATCAACATCCAATTAATTGTGATTTGAGTTTTAAATATGGAACGTTAATGTAAGTTAATGAAATTAAAAGATTAATAACAAATTGTGAATAGATAGAAGCCGTGATTTAATGTAAATGGTGAATCAAATGTCGGAACATCAAATTACTTAAGGTTGAATAAAACGACACGTGTAAGAAACTACAAACAAAGTTGCTTTGCAATATTTTGTATGTTTAAGTTACCTATGTCTTTTCAAGGTTGCACAGAACGAAAGGTGTCGCAATAAAAAAATCGTAAAGTAAACTAAATATTTTCTTCTTTTTTTAACATAAAATTATTATTGTTTTTTTTTTTTAATTTAATGGTTATTACGTTAATATAAGATTTTAACGTTTTTGATATTATCCTAAACTAAATTCAAAAATGTTATATAATACTCATAGATATATGCATAGATTAGTGCCATAGAATTATAGTTATTAACTTATTACTTACTTATCTACACGACTACGATGACCCCGTAGCAGTGACGTAGACGAGACGACCTTGATGCTACGAGACTACGGTTGTAGCTATCTCACGAGAGTGAATATCGTATCAGTTTTTTTTTTTTCATATTACACAATATTTCCTACTTAGTATTGGTCGGTTTAAAATTAAAAAACAAACTAAAAATATTATATTTGATATATAAATAAGAATCTTATGTACAATGAATATTTTCATAATAACTTTAAATAAAAAATGAGTACTCGTTCGTTCTGTTGTTAAGTTTCTTCTATTGACAACTCAAGGACGTCAACTTGTTTACGCGGGATTCCAATTAAATTTGCCAATTAAATTGGACGTTTGTATTATTTATATTTATAATATATTGTAATATCTTACCGTTAATCCGACGCCAATATCAATAGTCTTCAGCCACAGAAAAATCACATGTCACATAGAGCTTTGTTTTTGTTCATTCAGGAATTAATTTTGAAAGTTATATTAAACAGTTAACACTGCAATCTCTGCATAATATTTCTGGAATATGTTAAAAATTATCAAACAACATTGTTTTGAAGTATTCTGATAATGAATGTGTCTGTTTAGGCGATCGGCGGCAGGCGGCAAGGGTGGGCATCGGCCAGTCACGGGTAGATCCCGTGGCACGCGGAGGGTGACTGATCCGTGGCGCACCCGGCGAGCCGGCGCCGGTCGATATACGCGGCAGAATAAACACAGCGTAGTCCGAGTAACACCCGCGATGTTGCCATCTCCGTTCGTTCTTTCAGTCTTCCCTTTCTCACCCTCCAGGGTTGCCAACTGCCACTTCGGACGTTTGTAGCGGTTTGTATCTCGGATTCGAAGCGCCTTTCGCGGCTTTGTCCGGGAATTCTTATAAACGTGATCCCGTCGTTTCAGACTCACAAATAGCATCCGTCCCCGTACATTTTTGTTTCGCTTTTAGCTTAACAATTTTATTGCGTTTTCAGTTGCGAGTAGCATTACCGCCATCCACTTGACAGCTAGATAAGAAAATGGCCTATATAAGTAAAGTGATATAATGTCATAACACTTCAGGGAAATATTCAAGCTCACTTCACTTTAAGAAAATGCAAAAATATAACTTTTAAAAGCATCTTTAATATAAAATAGAACGCAGATAACTAAGACCAAATAAACATATTTATTTCTTTAAGTAATAAACTAAAAGGCCATGTGCCTTATGAAATTATGTATACATAACACATACACTAGTACAGGAAACGATATTCACGTATGAGCGAGTTAATTAGAGCGGTCTTCAGTTTACAGCAGGAGAGAGTGTTCTTCTATTATCACGGCTATACATCTACTGCCTCATATAAATTACAAATAACATAACCTATGCTTATCTTTTAGAGTTCGGAAGCAATTTACATAATAAACCGATATATAGTCAGAAAGGGTCGCTTACAATTTTGTCATCGAACTATCATGCAAGTTGTACCTTTCAATATAGTTACTCGTATACATAAGAAGGATAACATGAAATTGAATATATGCGGTATAATATGATATCATTATTTGTATTCAAATTAATTGTAACCAAATGTAATTACTAAGAGATCTATTTACACCTAACTGTTGTGAACATGTATTAAAAAAGTAAACATTATACGATAGCTAATACTTTTTGAAGGCTATAAAGAATTTGATATAAAAATCACAGCAGTTAGTTTCATGAAAACCGCAACATTTTTCAACTTTGTTATGAATTTTAACTGAAATGTCCCTCGAGGCACATTTTCTTATCTCGATTTTCAGCTTCAATAGCGGTACCATCTTCACTAACTTTAAACTGTAACCTTAAAAAACACTTTATAAAGAAAGGAGAGAACGATGGCAAATCTCCCATCGTCAATTATAATAAGAATTTTCTTACAAAAATAAATTGCTGTTACTTTATATCTTTTGTTTGAGATTATTTTCAAGATATTTGCTTTTTGTTAAGTAAATAGAGTCTTCTAATGGAGCACAATATTCTTTTGAATAAAATAAATAACAATACAATTTATATTAAACTATTCATGTATATATATTAAACAAAACAAAACAATGTTCGGTTGAGACACTCACTAAGGCTCACTGTCTATTGTAATGTGACATCATTACTACGCAATATAATTTAATCTTGCAGTCAATATAGCATGTATATTTAACTTTTACTTAACGAATACATAAACATAAAAAGTCAACACACTTCTTTAACACCAACAGGGCTAAAACATGTTTTAAATTGTCAACTGTCTACATTTACTTAAACCAATATTTGTTCCCGCTTTCAGTACACTCAAAGGAATATGTTGTTTACGTAATAAAATTAAACGCTTGTTTTTGTATTTTTCTAAAGCATCCTTTGTTCTTATGTTGTTCTGAATAAGAATTAAAATTTAGGAAATATTTGCATGTTGAAAATAACACGATAAACCTAATGACAACTAAGTTAATAAACGCTTGTCAAACAGTATGAACTCATATTCAGCTCAGAATTAATTGAATTTATATTTAGGTAGTTTAATTGATTTGTCATTTAATTTTGTTTACAATTTCTATAGGCAAACGTGAAGGGGTAAAAGACGTGGGTAGAGGGATATATTTGAAATGAAAAGTCAGTTTCATTTGTTTACAACGAAAATATGGGTGATTGTCCTATTGTATTCTCTTTTCTCTTCTTTTTCTCTTATTCTCTCTATCTCTTTAAAATTACATGCTGTTATGTTAGCTAAACTTAATGTAGGAAATAGATAGAAAATTAACAAGTAAAAAATATTCGTTTATCAAATACAAACATTTAGACAAGGTACATAAAATGTAAAGTGAGCAATCGGCAATTATAGTCGAGATGAGAAATTACTAGTGCTTGAGTTGTGTATAGTTTAGAGTTGTCAATTTATTTATTTAAAAATTCTCACCTCTATTCATAAAATATTTATGAAGGTAGCTATTCACTTATGCATTGATTCCCTTTGTGGTTGTTCAAGGAAATGTACGAATATTTCCGAGTAAGTGGAATAATCGGAACACGACCTCCGATTTTATAGCGACGCAGTGTTCAGATTCCCATTTATGATATTTTGGTTTTTGGATTTTAATATTAAAGCAGAAATATTGTTATTATAATATAGATAAATAACAAGATATTATTGTAATAAAAATGTAAAATGAAAAATCCGACAACTAAATTCGATTTGGAAATTTCTGTTGAATCATAAATTTTATTCATATTTCATTGTTTTAATAAAGCATTCATTAGTTTGTAATATCACGGATTTTAGCAGGTATCTGTCACGAAAAGGCATAGTATGGATGTCGTAGCTTTAATGGCCTTGACATACGATCTATTACAGTCAGCTGTCATGTCAACTAATTTTCGTAGATATTTAGTACTAACAGGAACCTCATGCCCTAAAATTGGCAAAATGTCACGCAATCACGCACGTACTGATTCTCGCAAATTGACTATATAACTGTTGTTACAAATTGTGCTATTTCAGTTTTTGTATTATAAATAAATAAGGACTTTATTCCATCATCATTGGATCATTGTTCAGCGATCTATTATCTGGACCTCAATTTTAGTCATTACAAACAAACAGGTAGACGAAACCGAACTTTACCCGGTTAGTTTAAATTTTTTAGCGAAAACTAGGGTTTCAATTACACATATAAAATTATTTATAAACTACAATATACTTAATGTAAGCAATTCTCAGAGCATCTCGTACTGTTGGTAGTAGGCAAGGACATAAAAGTACCTACTATAACAACCAATCTCTAAACAAATATTTACTGGAATATTATAAAAATAATTGAGTCTTTTAGCGTCTTACTAAGTATCACATTTATTTTTTATTGTTCTGTATACCCGATGTTTCGAAAGTTTTACAGCCATCATCGAGATGTCATTGGTAAATGTAAAACGAAACATAAACGTATTTTCAAAGCACGAGAAAAATATTTAAGCCCGATTAGTTTTTACAGTTTCATATCTATGCCGTTGTTTTTTCGAAATCGACGCTACTCGTATAGAAATATAGTAGCTATTATTTTTTATTTTATAAAGGGTCGTAATATAAACCTTTATTCTTTGTTATAAACATAATACTTGAAAATGTCAATTCATTATCTTAGGCCTTAATGTAAGTATTCACTTGTAGAGTATTGAAAACAAAGATCAAACCGTACTAATAAAATATTATGTAAATATATTTTTTTATATACAATAGATAGTTATTTGCTAAAATAGATCACGGCATGTTGAAATACGCGATGAAATTGCAGCTTTACGAGTTGTCCGTTGGGATATTCTGTAAGCGTGAAACCGCATTGTTGATCCAGGTGATAAGAATACATAAAATACAAAAACATAGAAAAACAAATAGACGCCTCACAAAAAACAAAATGAAACATATCGATTTTGAAAATATAGGTACCTACTTTTTTATATGATGTCAATTCTTGAATTGTTTGAATAATAAGAATGTGGGCAATCTTCGTGGAAATATCTTATTGACATTTTATACACTACGTAAACGTATCGTATACGTACGTATTGACTCTTTGTTGCCAACTATTGTACAATAAGTATCTTAGTCTCTCCTGCTCTATCTGTTTATTTTTTGGTCAATAGTAAAACAACAAACAAACGTCCTATATAAATGTAAACAACCTAAAATACCTTAAAGGAATCATGTTTGATTAGATCCGACAAGAATCACTTACGCACTGTTTGTCTTGTAGAAAGCTACGACACACATATAACATCAAACCTTATCCGCAAATCCCTTATGTGGGTCCGAATAGCGCCGGAAGTCTTTCAACCAAACCCTTTGATAATGCAAGAATATTAATGTCACATGTAAATTTATATTTACGCTTTTATTTTCTAATAAAATGTAAAAATATAATATAAATCCTAGGTACATATGCACAGTCATTTGTTTCAAGATCAAACTATGTCCGTATTAATAAACTGTCAATTGGTAACACGTGTATACACATGGAACCTTTAACAAGTTAATAAAATTAATTTTAAATTATGTGGGATTGTTAAAGTGGGCAATGTCAATGCTATTTTAATATCTATAGGGTATTTAAGTATATAGTAGAAGGCGTATGTGATACAGGGCACAGCATGTCAGCACACAACAGTCCCGATTCCCCGGGGTTGATTCTCGAATAAAATAAATATATATTTATAATTATTGTTTTGTGTCGGGTTTGGATGTTACACGTTTATGTTGTTTTCGTCCTGACACCATTAGTTACTACAATAGTTTGGAGTCAGCACATTGTATGCATTTATTAATTTATTCCTTACGCGTACATAATTATGCTAAATGTTGCAAATTTTATCATAATAAACAGTTTTTTTTTCTGGTTGGCTTTGTTGTTGCCCGTATCAATCTATCCCCGGACATGGTTATGACGTGATGTGAATTAATTTATATCTTTTTCCTAAGCTTTTACAGTCGTAAATTACGTTTTACCTCCTTGTTGTTAATAAATCTCTGTTTTTATTTATGATGGATTTAAATGGAGTTTAGAAAAACACAAAACAAAATACTCGTTTTTGAAGTTAATGATAAATTAACAACACGTTATAATTATCAATGTTTAATATAAATCATTGAGTTAAAATATACTATCAATATTTGCACAAATATGTAAGTATTTATTGTTTTTTTAAATATATATTACTCGAAATATTTTATTTATTTACTTATTTTGAAACATGTAATACTATTTGTCGGTCTTTGTGGCGCAGACTTTATCACACCAATAAAGATTTATTCGTAATATTTATTGCTATATTATAAATATGATATTATTAATAAAATAGGTACATTTAATTGTATGTAGGTATATGTATTTATTATTATGTCTCATTTAGTTTAAACACTATTCAATGAGCAAAAGCAGTCATGTGAACCGATCGTATGGACTATTGCACAGATCCGGTTTGACGCATATTCTAATGTGTTAACATTGAATTGTGTTTTTGTAAGACAACACAGTGTAAGCAAAGGTTCGTTAAACTTTTAAAAACTCCTTAGAAACTAAGATCCCGACGTGAAAGTCTTAATTTTTTTTCTTTTCAAAGAATTCTCGTATTACACAGAAACACCACAAGAATGCCATAAAGTCTACAATTGCGTAAATAATAATTTCCCACAGAGATCAGATTACTATTTTTGTATAGGTTTTCTCTATTACCCATTACAAAATGTTATTTCCTTGAAGTCAGTTGTCTCTGAGCTCCAATCTAGCAACGTAATGCAGCGGTCATAAAGAGGGCTCAGTGGGCGTGTTGTGAGAGAAATAATATGTATTTCTTAAATGTAATCCACCGCAATAACTGTAATATAGCATACATTTTGGTTGTGACAGCATAGTTTTCGAAATCATAGTTTAAAATGAGTAATCTTAAATTAATTATTAATAATTCTATGATTTTGACACCTATATTACTTTTATTTTTAAAAATAAAATGATATCATTACAAAAGGCGTGTTAACAATTTTATTCGTATATTAAAACCAATGAAGCGTATAAAACAATATTCGATGTAGTAATTTGATAACAAAAATCAAATTATTTTACCCGTCCAGTTACAAACGTATCAAGTAAATTGAATTTTCAATTTCATTTTAAATCTAGTTAGCTACAAATTCTATACGATATTTTATATTTACTAATACATAGGTATAACTGAATAAAATTTATACATACGATCTTTTATTTTAAATCTTTAAGTTTATTGTTTATTGCCACGAAAATCGGAAACTTTATCATGACTAGGTTCACTAAATATTTCTATGTATACATACTCTTTACTTCAATATGAATTATTCATATCAGCGAGCCGCACTTAAAATACCAATCTGTCGTTTGATCTCTCATAAAATTTGATACCATTTTGTAGCAGTCGAAAGCTATAAACTGCGACTCATTTCGTTTTGGATTGTGCGGTTTTGTGCCATTGAACTTAAATATTTATTTATAATAGCTATGATTATGACTATTACATATACGTCGTAGATATGAAGCAGATTGGTTCAAAGATATTATTGAGAGCAATTAATGAGTTCAATCAATTATTAAAAAAAAGATTACAAAAATTATATTTTTGTGTAAAATTGTAATGCATTAATTTGCCCCACTTCCTTCCATATTATTTTATACTACAAGAAAATTCAATGATGAAGTGTGAAGTTAGTCTTGGCTTCTGAGCAAAGATTATGCGTAAGAAGGTGTGGAGCCTATAATAAATCATAATAAAAATTAGCGCTAAATATACTACTATAACCATTGTTATTTTAAAATTATTTATTACCATATTTCAAATAACTTGAACAGGAAACCCAATGGGAATCAAATTGTATAGCAGATTTGCAAATGGTGGGCGTTGACCTTTTAATATCATAACATACGTAAAAACGGCCTAATACATATAAAGCAAAATACATTACCTAATATTAGAAAACAACATGAAAATATATAACTTTTTACATGAACCGTGTCTCACCATTTTTTTATATAAATGCCTCGACGGTGTATGATCTTTTTTTAGTAGAAACGAAAATGAGAATTGCATTTAATACACAAACAAAAATTACATTACTTTATGATGTTCTGTTTCTCTACATAAATGTTTCTCCATAATATGCTGTCAGTCTAAGTTGTTTCTCGGGGAAAATATGCTAATGAATATTGTGTATATCGAGTAACAAGTTTATGTTACAATGTTTACGTAAAAAAATTGTTAAAATGCTTTTCTTTCAAATGCTTAAAATATTTAAAAAAATATTAATAATTCATTGATAATAATATGAAATCCAATTCCAAATTCCAATCCAATATCTTCCAATCACAATAATTTCATTGATAGAACTCGATAAAAATGAAAATCAAATAGCACTTGAGTTTGGCACGAAGCTATGTTCCTATTGAATTCTTTGTTAGATACGGTCGGTCGTCATCTCGAGTGGGCTTCGCAGTTGACCCGAATACATAGACGTACTGCTTCATGCAACCTGTCTTTCATTCACCTTCCTCCACTTTGTTTACGATGAAAACAAATATTTTTTCACATTTTGATTGAGTTGATATTACTTCGCTCTTCTTGTAGCCGGCATAACGGAGGCGACTACCACCCACAGGCTTTTACCTAACACTTCACTCTGACTTCATGGATCGTTCTCATGTTAAATTACGTACTATAAAAATAAATGAAGCATTTATTTGAACAGTTTCAAAGAATGCAAGAAGTAATATAAAAGGATGAGTTGCTGCCAAAGTTGTATTATAACAAATTCGAGAAAGAGAAAGGACAGCATGAAATTGCGACATCTCAGGTCGAGTCCATTTTCGTCTGATGGTTTTATTATGAAAATCGCTTTCTATATACCCAGCTTCGTCGCGTTACGTCTGTCGTTCCCCGGGGACCTCAGTGAAATGAAATAATTTAGAAGGCACTTTTAACTAATTAGTGCCTGACGCAAATTCAAACGAAACAGCAATTTGTACGTTTATTTAAATTATTACTTTGCGTTTTACAATTACGCAGTAATAGTTATTTCATAATATTTATTTATATAACCTTTATAGTTATATTATGAATAAATAGTGTAGTTCTTATAATATATACAAGTATTTCTTATTCCCTTATTAATAAGACATTTCTAAGTTGAGGCTACACCGAAATTATGATCCGTTTTTGTTTAACAAGATATAAAAAAGTAAATATAAATTCAAAATAAGAATCTCACAATCGTGTTACATTTTATTTGTATCATTACTTTTCTGTCACAGACGTAAATCGTTTCCGGTTGTGGAGTTCACCCGGCAGCTTTGATTAACAGCCCGTGTTAATGTCAGGTGGGTGCTATGTGTGAAAAAATACGCAACTGCCAACTTGACATAAATAAAAACGGATTTCACTTAAATTCGCTTAGATGCTCCTGTTGTGCAGACAAATAAAAACTCATTTCAACTTGAGCTTAATCCTGTATGTTGTTATGCATTTCAATATTTTGTATGTAGAAAATTGAAGAAAATATTCTATAAGATTATGTTTTCCTTTCGAAGTTTCAATTGCAAAAAAAGGATATTAAGTGTAATGTTTAAGAAAATTTCGTTACAAAGATACGTGCTCTCTGCAAGCAGGTACGTATTAAGCATCAGTCGGAACTCGATCGGAACAATTTCCCTCAAGCGGAAATTAAGTTTGGTTCTATTCCGTTCGTTTTGCTCCATGTTGGAGTTCGTCTCAGCCCTCACAAAAATCACCTATCATGTTTAGTTTATATTAAATTGATAAACATATTATTTTAGTGCAAAAACAAATTGTGAAATAAAAGAAAAACATAATAAAATAACGTATTTGTAGTAAATGACATTAATTTGTATAATAAATATACGATCCCGTGTAATCCCCGTGTTTGTAATATGTGTAATAATATGTTTAATATGTTGCACGTAGTTATAAGAAATTAAACCGTAAAACAAAATAATAATTAAATTCTGTAAATAAATACTCTGGATCCAGAACGATACTTTTCAGAAGTTTAAAGCTTGCGTTGTGACCTGCATAAGCGGGCCTGAACTTTGAAGCGACTTTTAAAACTTCACAAAGTATAAGAGATCAGCAATAAGTATCACATAAATCATGTCTTGGAATTTTTGTTTTGACATTCTTTAGACAAAGGGAAACGAATGTATTAAACTTTTGCTCTCTTTGAGTTATAATATTGATTGTTTAGATCTTTTGCAGCTTACTATCGCATTCACTCTTTATTATTTTAATCGATTAATTTCGAAAGTTTAGTAGGATTGAAATAATAGGGATGGAACGCAATAGTAAGCGGTATAAGATCTAAACAATTTAAATAATGTACATAATACTTTTTTTGAGTAAAATCTATACTAAATAAAAGAGATTTTCCGCAATTGTAAAGGTTTTTGTTTGTGACGTGTGTTTGTGTGTGTTGCTCACTGCAGACCTACAAGAGTGTCCTTGCCGAGTCTAGTATCTCATGAATAAAGCGTAAAAATGTATTAATTAGTACGTACTTACGTAAGTCTTTATTCATTAGAACACACATGTAATACATGAAAAACACAACAATTTATCATTATAATTAATTATTGTTTAAATGTCAAAATTAAACTCAATTTCATTAATAGAAATTTTGTTTAAAATAACAAGGAAGGCAATTTTTGTTTATAAATATTCAACTAGGTACCATCAATCACTCAGAATTATTCATCAAGGGCCGGTAATTCAATTCTGAATTTAGTTAGATGGAAAACTGAAGTAGTCTACTATAGTGTTGAAAATTATGATGTCGTAATCGAGATGTAAGTTAAATGCTCTTTATTAATTTGTAAATGTTGTAACTTAATATGTGTTTAATGTAAAGTGTTTTAGAATATTAACATATTTGTAATTTTATAAACAATTTAATTTAACTAATTGTTTCTTCTTAAGTCTTATTAATTAATGAGGGATTGAATTACCGGCCGTTAGTTTCTTCTTCTGATTTGACTTTCATTACTGTTTGGGTTTCTTTTTAATTAGTGATTAAGTAAGTACTATTTATACTTGGGTCAATAAACCACGGACACGATACGGACATTATATTGTACACCTGCACCGATATATATACCTACTATATTACGAACAAATATCCATTAAACGTAAAGCCATGTACGCATTATTCATGCTTGACATGAGTTAGTAAGTGATATGTGTAATGAAACTTACAATTGGCATATTCACGAATTAGTATTTATTAATTTTAATTAATCTTATATAAGTTATATTGGATATAATCTAGGTATAATAGAAAATAATTTTCATTTTATACAATAATAAATACTTTATTTCCTTAACTAAAGTACTTTTATATGGTAAAATTTACTTTATTTAATATACATACTTAGACCAATTGGTGTTATCACTAAAAGTGACATCTTCCAGGCAACCAATTGTCATGGAAAGAACTATGTAAGAAGCGTGTAATACGTACCTACATAGATATGTCTTAATAAATAAAAAATCAATTGTTTAAATAGAACAAGAATAGGGTCATCAGACAGATTACTGTTGAACTATTTTAAGTAGACTAAAAGGATTGCTTCTAGTTTCTATATTTAGGGTTCGACGTCGAACCTTTTCTTTCTGTTTTCATTTTACAGATTAATTCTTTTATATCATTATATATTTAATATTTTCACAAATATGGTAATGTTTAGTTTGGCTTTAGCTACAAAAGTGAAATATTTACGTGATAAATACTAATTAGTTTTAGAAGCTTTAATACTAGTAATTAAATACCCTGTTATAGTGAAAAGAATTATGTTTATTTTGCGTTTTATGGCTTTTTAGATTTAGTAATTTGAAACTTCAAATGTGTCTTTTGTGTTTTTAGTATATCATCATATTAAATCATATCATATGAAAGAGTGGCAGGCAGACTGATGATAGTTATTTGCTTAATTTGTCATCCCAGGGTAGTACCACCACTTTCAAACGTGAAGTGACCTAATCGTGTTTTGGGATCAGTTTGGAAGTAGCCGAGTAACAAGAGAAAGAGTGTACCTGTCAGCCTGGATGGAGCGCACCTTCCTCTATGCTAGTAAAGCATCAGACAACTATGCTAATAGTTGTCTCCACTCAAGAGTCACTTGACAGACGACGATGAGAGAAAAAGAATATTCAATGGTTTAATAATATTACTAAAATATAAATCTAACACAGAGATCTCGTAAGCTAAAGAGTTATAGCATTTTTATATAAGCATTATAATTTTTAATAAAATATGTATATATACCTAAAGTTAGTGACTGTGCTATGAAATATTAGCATAAAGTGGTTCGTAGCGTAAAAATTCCGTGACGATAACCTCTCTTCACACTCGACCTACTAAACCATTGAACTCATCCCAAAACTTGGCGAGGGATAAATGAGATGAGTAGATAATAGTTTCTTTTAGAGGTTTCCGGTTACGAAAACCTTTTAGTGCCTATCTAGAGTATCGGCCACCTCCATAAAGTAAAAGCCCATCGTATAGCGATTGTTCGAATTTTGAGAAATAGTTTACAAGAAGTTTTTTATCGTTTCAACGTGTTTTTAGATTAAAAAGATTATAAATCCTCCTTTATATTAAACGCATGCTAGTAGGCAATATATTTTACGTGTTAATTTTCTAAAATAAAAATTGAACTTTATGATTAAAGATAGCGATTTATTAAAGTTTTTAATGGAATATGATACTAGATGAAGAAATTACATAAACGAAAATATTATCATAAATATGATTTTTGAACAAGGGAATGTATTTCGAAGTTAAATAAAAATAATCAACGCTAATTTGTATACATTACTATACAATATAAAATCAATAAATGTTTTTGTTTATACATATAAATTGTCAGTATATTGTTCGTTGTAATAAAGAACAAAACAGAAAATAATACCAAGCAAGAAAAGTTTCTGAATAAATCAACGTATGCTGCTTCAGGTACATTCAAAGTTCAGTAATAGAAAATGTAGGATTTCTTGAAGAGCAATCTAAGTTCAATCTCAACGTGGGTAGGTACACTCGCGAGTTCACTCAGCTCGTAGAATACATAAGTGTGAATAATCTCAATGGAAATCATTTTGAACGGATCAAGACTTTTCTGCGACAAGTGCTTCTAACGCGTTGCTGAATTTGAAAACTTTATGCTATTGCGACAAACGTACAATACAGTATATACAATACTTACTATATAAATATAAATTGTATGTTACTTATGTCAGCGGTTCTCAAACTTTTTTGGCGAAGGAAAAAACCTTAATATAATTATAAAAAACTGATTTATATGTATTTATGAATAATCATATTGCAATGTAATATTCGTATATATTCGTATATCGTAAGTAAATACATTATTAACTTAAACAAAAATACATAAGTATCTGCTGCAGTGACTTTAACTTTCTATCCGCAAAATTGGCTCTGGTTAGGCAACAGTTCATTAATACATACTTCATAAGTCTGTACAATGTGTGCCAAAATCTAAAGTTAGAGAGGCCAATTACTGCGCTTTTGTATGGGAATGGGTTCATTACAAATGTATTTACTTGATTTATTGCGTTCTGTGAAATAACAATGTTTAAGAGAAGACATGTCCATGGGCGTAGCCAGCCATGGGCTCAGAGTGGCTCAGCAGTCTAAAATAACATGTAACTAGTAAACTATACCTGCGGTCTTACCCCAGTTAATTTTGTTTGTCTACTGACGACTGTCGAGTGTGAACTTTCTTACAGATTTTAAGTATTGTAGTTAGTACCTAGATAATCAAGTTTTTTTAGGTTTGATTAGGTACCTTACAGGTCAGAGCCAGGGTGGGCAAGCGCCCCACCCTGCCCCACCCTGGCTACGCCCATGGACATGTCTGAATATGATCGAAAAACAATTTATACTTAACTCATATAAATAGATTACACTATTATAACCTTTTCTTTAAGAGAAAAACAACATTTATCTATGGCATTTTTGATAAAAAGAATCATAGATATAACTTGAGTTTTATGTTTAAACTTGGTCGCTGCAAAGTGGACGGTCTGGCGAATCACTGACGATTGTGAACGACACCCGCGCGTCTCGTTATCTGCGATGGCGTCTAGAGACCGATTTGGTACGACCTACGCAGAGAAAATGTTGCGAATTTTTAAATCCTCAACAATTTCATTTGAATGCTCTTTCTAGAAGAATACATTTTAAAGTAATTCTATTTAATAAATATGAAAAATGAGAGTTATAAAATGAAATTACCTATAGATATTCTTTTCTTTACTTAAGTTTGTACAAAATTTAACAAAACTTCCTTGAGGACAACTTAAACCAGTACATTTGTGGCAGCAAATCACAGTGTAATAAAACAAACAATACCACGTGACATAGTAGACTTATTCAGGAGAAACTCGTAATTCATGCGCAAAACAAAGAAATACCATGGGAGCTTTCTCTACAACAAAGTGTTTCATTTCTCTTTCAAGAGTTAAGTTTTTTTTTGTACTACGAATTAGATTTAAATTTTAATGTTTTTACTATGTAATATTTTATTTAATGGTGGTTGTTAGGCTAGTTTGTCACCAATATTAAACGAATAACATCCGTGAAGTGTAGGCTACTGGTTAATGTTGCCCCATCTTGGTGTTATTCGAGACAATGCCACAAGACCACACGTCGGTCTTGGTATCTTTCGCTTTCCAAATCCTCCATAACCTTCAAGTACCTGCAAGTAAGGAGCGAGCATGAGGGGTCTTCAGCGTCCGCCACGCACTGACCGCACTTGCCATTCCCAATGATAAGTGAGTCCAATTTGAGACTTATTGCCAACATTTTCACGTAATCACCCATATAACTCAATCTTGTAAAGAACATTTCTTGTTTGTAAAATGTGCTACTTACTTCGTTAAATGAACCGAAATTACTAAGTTATTGATTGATGAGAAGATTTACTTTTACATTATTTGAAAGATTTTTTATTATTTTGTACTAAAATCCGAGATAGTTACTTTTGAATTTATTCTGTTTATTTAAGTACCTACATAAACAGAAATTTATTTTACAAATTTCACACCACGCTTCATTATTAGCCCTGCACTTTGGAAGTTAGTTCGTCTTGCAACCTACCTAAAACCGAAGTTTATCTTTAACTATTAACTAATAACTAAGAAACTTTCACAACTCTATTAGCAGTTAGTTAGATTTACGGTTATTATTATGAATACCATCATTAGTTGAGAATTTCGCTCCATTATATCTCGAATGAGAGGAAAATGTGTTACTTTATCATACTCTTAGTTCTACAACTATTATAGCTACGAATATAATACTTATATTTGTATAAAACGAAAACTGCATGAAAGCCAGTACATAGCCGGGTGGAGCGCTACTTCTACTCTCAAAGAATAGTGCGTGAACTAAATAAGTTATAAAAAAAATAATTACATTTATTTGCAATATGTATTTAGGTACTTGTAAAATAATACAGGTATTCGTAGCGTTATAAGTTTGTTAGTGGAGTTTACTGTGCTATATTGAAGCCATGTTCTAATCTCTATAGAAAATGTGTATAATTTTTATTCAATAAATATCTTAATGTTTGCTGAGTGATAAATTACTTGAAAGGAAAATGTTCAAGTGAGTCTCAAAGCTGTATACATATTAGAGTACATATATAATGAGGTATTAAAGCAAGGATCATAAACAGATTCCCACTCATTCCAATAATATTAAGTTTATAATATACTAACTAATAAGTCTCGTAACATTTTCATGATATTCTCTCTAATAAAGAGAATATTATTGCAAAACAAAAGGCGTATAATAAATAATTAATATCCATTAGCTTTACTTTCCTGTTACCCTCTAAGGTGAATGTGATTCGGATCACGTGCGTTTGCAGTTTGTAGTTACTTATTTTGATACTTGCTGAAGTGGAAGCTAACTAAGCCAACCGCGTTATTCTTAAACTTCCTCTCTTGTGAAACTTTTGAAGGCGCTAGATACGTGAAGTTAGGTCCGTAGCAAGAACTAGGTAGAAGGACCACAAACTTTTGTACTAAATCAATAATTCAGTGTTCATCTGTGTCTATAAGAAAAAAGTTCCTTATTGGATGAGAATCGTATCGAATTTACATTATTAATAATTAATCCTTTCTAAAATAATATGTCGATAGTTTAATAGTAAAATAAACATGGGAATATAGGTAGGTATATAAAAATAGATAAATCTTAGCTGTTTACCTACAGTTGGTAAGAGCATTGGTGTACCGGCTCTGAGTAAGCTCAAGCTTGCTTCACCGCATTACCGTGTTACCCGTAGTAGGTGCATCTACTTGGAAAACTTAGTAGCTAAGCCGCTATCGTGGAAGGGAACGTTCGGCTCAGCCTTCGTGTAACGAACAAGAGAAGATATAATGCAATTTTAATATTTGAACATTATCTTTTATTTTATTTTACTTCTATGTTTTATTATAAGTGTTTGCTTTTGTAGTGTTATTATTAGTTTTTTTGTTAGTATTTGAAAGTATTTTCAATTTCATTCAATATACAGCAGCATAGATCGTATTTTATATCTGTTTAGTAGTGAAGCAAAATGAAAACACCGTGCATTGATAGGCATGGTGATCAAATAAAGACGATTACTATTATAAAAACTTTACTGCGTAGGATTTTATTTTCAATCCGACACCAACTTCTATACAATTTCTCTATCAATGCCATGCCAAATAATTTTGTCATGTGAAATTGTTTCGCTATTCCTGGTGCAGGTAATAGATTGGAAAATCATCATAATTCATTGTTAGAATCGAACTACTAATGCATTTGTCCATTACTTCGGTCTCATATGAATGGACATGGTTAGGTGTCGCTGGCACGTTTCACTGCACAACTGTAATATTAACGACCTGCAGCAAAACGTGAGTTACAGACCACATCGATATTCTCTTTTTCTGAGATTTTTCCTTTGTTCTATTTTATAACTTTATTTAATGGTTCGTGTATTATAAAAAATATAATGAATTTTATGAAAATATAATATTTAACAATATAATATATTAATTTATAATCTAATACAATGCTATAATAAAAAAAACCACTTTATTTATAAAAATGACAAAATTATACTCCTTTTATAGCATCAAAAAGGTTGTCATATGAGTTAATAACGTATGTTTGTTACAAACACTCCTGTATAATGATACCAACAAGTATATTTTAAATGAATCTCTTATTTGCAACATCGTTCTTTTTTTCTTAAAAATAAAAGAAATATTTATTTAAAAATTATAAACAGCATTTGTTTATTTTTGTTTTTTAATTCGTACTTATTTATAAAATAAATCAGTTAAGCGTGAGAAAGTAGCCCACTGTGTACTGCTGTTATAATGCAAAGTAATTAAATTTTCTCTAATGAAAATGCTCTCACTGCATAATATAAAGGGTGTTCTGTGAACAGACAAAGGAATGTTTCACAGGGTATTTGTTTACTTAGAATGCCCGAACTTAACTACAACTTGATATAATGCGAGCCCCGGTTTCTTCATTATAAGTTTTGCAGGTAAACTTTCAAAACTCGTTACTTTCTCGAAATTTATAGAATGAAACGGGTAAATTGTGTATTTAACGTTGGTTACGCGTTACTGCAAATTGCAATGTCTGTTAGATGGTGTGAAGTACCATTTACAACTTTATAATTTATACACTTTTTATCTTTTAAATATTATTATGACTAATAAATCTAGAAGGTTTGGCGGGAGGTTGGAATAGTATTTATCTGTTTTGACTTACTTTCCTAAACATGTGTTCTTCTGTGAATTAAACTATACATAAATGTATCACTACTACGTCACGTAACTATAGTCTTCATATCGACTCGATAATAAAAAGTTATAATAACATAAAATCACAGCGAGTGAGAGAAAAAGCTCTTAATGTGTTATCCAATGTCTAGTTGTTGAAAATTATATATCAAATTTGAATATCGAATATTCATTCATTAAATAATAACAATATACAAATATGTTTGTTCATTTAATAAAACCCAGTAATTAATTATGCTTGAACTCATCGTGTGATTATCATGATATTTCATATTACGCATACATTATTATGAGTACATTATAATAGGGGGAATTTAATATAGCAGTATTTCTTTCAAGGAACCAACTACCCGTAAAATTCCTTCCATTCTTTTGCGAACGACTATCATTTCCGTAGTTTCCAACGTCCTGACTTTCTACTTGGCCAAACTTTTATTTCAAAATATAAATTTTAAGTTTTGCTGCATATGAAATAAGAGCCATTATATGCGGTTGAGATAAATGTGAAGTACTCTGGCAAATTTCTGAGATACTTTTGCTTTAACATATCTGAAAGCGGACTAACATTTTATTTCTTATATATATAATTTATATATATCATATTGTATTTTAAGGATGAATATAAAGTTTAAAATATGCATTCGTTGTAATTATTACTAATATGAACTAAATTACAAGGTGGTATTCAGCGTACCAACGCGTTTATCGCATTTGATTATTTAAATTCGAGATTTCAAAATCTTTGCAGCTTCGTATAATAATCACGTGATTGCAATTTACTAATGTCAATGCAAATATTTATATTAAAATGAACATGATTGTAAATCACATGGTCTTTTAAATTATTTAAGATATGTTCGCTAATAACTTTAGAAGATACTTCACTGCTGATATTATTATTTTAGGTTATTATAAATGTTTGGAATCATGATTTGACCTTCACAATGTGTCAGAACCCTCTTTAAAGTTCTATTGAAAATACATGGGCTTACCTTTTTGTGTCTCTCATCCGAATAAGGGCCCTCAGTAAACAATGTATGTCGTTGAAACTCCTAAACTTCACTTTCTTTCAGAAAGAGGGGCAGATCTATCTTATTTAAAGTATCCAATAAACTTTAAAATTATTTGGCGCGATGATCTGTATTATATAGTTGCCGCATGCTGAACTTCGGATATAAGAAAATCAACATGACTTAAAAACATTTCTGTCAAAAGTGTAATCTGTAAATTACCCACGATATTAGTCAGAAAACCCTTCAAGAATATAATTACCATGTTAAGTTTGGATATTAAGAATGTTTCTCTCATATAAGTCGAAACGTCACACGATAATCTCATAGACAAGGGTAACAATCTTACAGAAATTACGACCGTCTACAGCAATGAAACCCTCCCCAGACAAAGATCAATGCTCGTAAAAATATTAAAGTGTCTCCATTTACTCTATCCACTTAAATTTAAAAAGTTCGCTAAACTCATTTTACGAAACTAAATATTTTTGCTCTCTCAGTGATAAGCAAACTGATGTAGATTAGAAATGCAGGTTGGTCTGCTTGGCTAATGATGCTGCATGCAGATATCTATATTATTATATTAGATATAGTAGCAATTCCTTTCGCAGAGAAAAACTCTAGCTAAACATCAGGTGGACTGATCATTTAATATAAAAAATATTTGTCTAATTTATTATATGTGCATGTTTTTATTTTAATTGTTTTCAAAATAAACAACCGATGAGAAAGGTTGTAAAATAACTTGTACAAAAGTGCCATTACTAGGTAAATGTCTTTGTATAGAACATTTTCGAGTTACGGAAAGTGGCTGTTTGTTTCTATTTTACAATGCAGTAAGTTGGCAGCTGGACAAGCAAACAATACCCATAAAACTTTACAAGGATTTACAACTGACGCTTTAATACAATTTAAATTTTGTCTCTGAAGAAATAATTTGAACATCCACAAACTCCGTTAGGTTCTGTCAATAAAAAACAATATTATAAAATAATTATTTTTATCTATTTACATCCGTACAAATTCTTACAATTTAATAATAAATATTGTATCTCAATTATTTTTAGTATTGTTATCTATTTTTAAAATTTCGCATTTAATTTGTTTTAACCTTGATGATCTGATATGGTTTAGTACGCGCATTAGGGTTCCAATTAGGTATAACAATAGTGTGATGTGGTGGTTTATGAAAGCCACTTCGAACGTCTCTGGCAAGCCTCAATGGACGAGGATTTGGTCTTGGGTTGAAAGGACGCGGTCTGGGTCTCACCGGCGCATATGGTCTTCTTGGTATATTTCTTAAATGTCTCTTAGCACTTGGAGAATCCGAGCTTCGAGCATATCGTCTATTCGGATCCATGTGAATATCATCAATGCCTTGTAGTAAATTAAAATGTTCACCTGTTTATGGCGCCTTAACACCCACATCCTTGTAAAGCCACAGCGGTTGGTTAGTTATTTTTCGAACAGTTCTTATTATTGGCCTATAAGGCCTCAAAGGTGGACGATATGTTGGAATAATCAATTTTGGCCTTTTCTGTTGTTGTCTGTACAATTCATCTTGAAATTGTTGACCTGAAGTTTCCTTCACGAAGCAAGTAATAGCAATCGACATTAAAATTAATAACTTTAACATTGTTGTAGCTTGTACAAAAATATTCACCGACTTCAATACTTTGAATGATGCTTATCACGTTATAGACTGCACATTTATATTAATGTCTCATGCTAGGGTTTTAACCGTTACGTTGTTCGATTAAAGGAAAAAGGGAGTTACCCGTCCGAGACACACTAATAAATATTAACATAAATGAATCCGCCTGCGCTGCAGCGATAACCTTTGTAAGTTGCAAGATTTATTAACGCTATTTATTTTGCAAAACAATCCCGGCATAAGATTTTTTAGTTTCATCAGTCCGACGACCAGTATTTATCTATATCTATATCTATACTATTATATAAAGAGGAAACATTTGATTGTTTGTTTGTATGTATTGAATAGGCTCCGAAACTACTGGACCGATTTGAAAAATTCTTTTACCATTAGAATCGTAAAAAATCCCTGATGAACATAGGCTATATAATATTTTCAATTGTTTTTTTTTAAAGAAATATTACATTTTAAGTTCACACAATTCGATGTCTATGCCTAATTTTTCAATTGTTTTTAAAGATATATATCTTTTTTTTTTTCATTTTAAGGCAAAGGTATTTCATTTTATTTTAAGATCACACAATTCGATGTCTATGCCTAATTTTGGCGGTAAATGTGCTGTCAGTTTTTCGATTGTTTTTTAAGATATATTTCATTTTATTTTAAGTTCAGACAATTCGATGTCTATGCCTAATTTTGGCGGTCAGACGTGTTGTTTGTTGTTTGTTTTTTTTTTTTAAGAAATATTACGTTTTAAGTTCACATTGTAATTCAGTTTATTCATTGTAATTCATTGAAATCCGCTTGACATATAAAGATGAAATTTGACAGGGAGGTAGTTTATAGTTAGTTGTCGTCTGCAAAGAACGGATTTTGCAAGGGGACCAGATTAAGGAGTTGTAAGGGCCCTCGCAGGTTTGTATAATTTTTTTGCTACAAACTAGAAATTTGACGGAGATGCAGTTAGTAGATTTTGCAACAGGGGTGTGGAAGGCATTTTCTTTTGACTGAAATATGAAACATCATTAAACTTCATAGTACTCTATATCTTCATTATTACGCAGACGTAGTCGCGGGCAACTGCTAGTTAAAGATAAAGCATGAAGAATGATTCACTGGGAAAAAGTAATTTCTACATGAGAGGTCCCAAGGTTTTATAATGTACATAATAATATGCACGTTTTATATAAATTAAAAACTATCATAAATAAAATGAAAAGAATGTACAAGAAAAATAGAAATATAAATTATTTTTTTCATATGACAACATTACTGCTTTTAACGTCAAAAATTGATTTGTTGAATTTTGTTGGTGGTGGTCAGTGTTGTTAAAATGCGGGCTTGATATATGTCTAGGATATATAATATTTATAAGTTACGCGTTAAGATGAATAAATATCTCCTTTAAAAATACGTTCAACAAGGAATACAGTAAACATGGCTGACGGGCAGGAATTTTTGGGTTTGTAGAAAATTGTGAACAAAATTAGTAAATTTATAATGGGTGTGTAATGCTTAAAACTTTAAAATTGCAGATGAAAATGAAATGCTAAAAGCTTTATATGATTTCGAGGCTTCATTAGCTAAGACCCTGAGTTTTAACGAGGGTGAATATTTTTACCTTCAACAAACGAATGCAAAGCAAAGAAATTGGTGGCATGTTGTTAATAGAAAAGGTCAAGTCGGCTTTGTGCCGTCTAATTACGTTCAATCAGTCAAGGCAAGTACTCTAGTTATATGTATAAATAGGTCACTTATGTGTAGTGTCCTTGAGAGAGATCTATCAACAGCTCAAGGACAGTATGGTCAGGGTGGAATGTGTTTAAGGGATGAGAGAATGAAATGAAAGAATGGATGAGAGGGCATATACCAAATAGATTTATCAAGAGAAAGGTGATGAAAGTGATATGTAGATCAAGGGCATGAACTTGAGCTGAGTTGATTACATTTAATGAATATTAAATAATAAATAGAATGTTATTATATTACACACAGGTTGAGCCAGAATTCTTCTTATTATTCCTGAATGATTGTATGAAGAATTTGAATGATGGATCTGCAATGACCAGCCAAAAACAAGAACTACTAAGTAAGCTGACTGAGAAGAAAATATCTCTCCAGCAAATTGTGAAGCCAAAGAAAGCTCTCGCACCTAAACCTCCACCAAGATTTGATGACACTCCACCAAATGGAGTCTCCCCTTCTTTCGACCTTCGGCCTGTTGTGTCACAGCAGAATTTGAATGAGGAAAAAGATTTATCTTCGCCATCTCAAAAAGGTAACACCAATTATATCTATTAAGAAAATATAAAATGCATTACTACACTATCCTTATTAATTATATTTATCAGTTTTTGGAATTAAAACTTCTTGGACAGGAATACCAAAACAATTATTTTCTAATTTAATGTCAACAGTATAAAATTCAGTTACAGCAAGTATGGGTGATATAATAATAAAATAACTCTTGTAGATTCTTTCAATAAGAAAAAGAGGGCGTCAATAAGCAAGGCACCATCCATACAATTGTCATCAGACACAGACAACCAGGATGACAGTCAAGACAGTAGTGAAAGTATAAAACCTAATGCTATATATGAAATTGTGCAAGCTGTACGCAAAGAGACACAGTTGAGCCATGACATGTCAAAAGTTGCTGTTGAAACTGTCCTTACTTCCTTGAGGGTATGTGCTTTAAAGTCATTTATGGATTCAAGAGCCACACTGGCCAGAAATAGAAGATAAATTGTTAAAATGTATTGTCATTCTCAATTTCAAAATACACCCCTTTTTTAAATTACATTTCCAAGAGTAAATAATAATAGAAACTATATGTTTTCAATAGTTTTTATACACACTTATTTTTAATTTTGAACTATCAGTCATAAACTATATTGTTAAAATTGTTCCAGAACTTCCTCCCAGGAGGGGCAGCCCGTTCCATTATTGATGCTCTACTTCGAGAAGCTAACAGTAACATAACTTGCCCCAAGAATGCGATAGATGCTGCACCTGATGCCCTCAGAATGATGACAGCTTTAAATGCACTTTCAAAAGCAGCTAATGATGCCCAACAAAGAGGCTGGGCATTACATGATGATGCACATGACATACAGACACAATTGTTGGAGCTTATTTCTGTTATGGTCAGTTTATAGATTAACTGTAAATATGAGATTTATTTACTAACATCAAATATAAGATTGATTTAAGACATTTTCTTGAAAGAGAACAAGCTTCATAGCAGAGATATATGGAATATTTGAGTAATAATATATTAAAATTATGGTTGTTTTTTAGTCAAATGCAGATGTTAATATATCGCAGCACGTATTGAGCTGTCATCGTTATGCATACGTCACAACACTGGTGCAGTACTATCAAATGGAAACCAGATGGCCACTGCGGCAATTGCTCCTACAGGTTAACTTTTTTGTTACTATTTGCTATTATTTTATTTCTTTCTATTTTAAAAAGTAATTTTTTTTTTACTACAGGCTTTTGGGGTAATGTGTGGGTTAGAACGTACTGCGTTAGCTACATTGGCATTGTCGGCATTACCTGCTGAAATAGCACGAGATATGAGAGACAACCCGTGCGCCGTCAGCAGATTGTCCCATTCTGCGCTTCTACTGTCCATGGTCTTGTCTATGGCTGATAAACTTCCTGTTACGCATTTCGGTGATTATTTATATTTTAAATATAATAACAAATAATATATCTGAATTATTGTGGGTGAATGTATAAAAGTAATATGAATTTACATATTTTTAGAACAACTTGGAATGGAGTTTTCTGAATTCCTCCTGGAGTTAATAGAAAATCCGCCAGAAACCGACGTTGATGAGCAGATACCCGATTTGTTTCTTACGTTGCTGTTGGCTTACAATCTACAATTTGAGAATGCGGATGAAAATATACTACTAGATGCTTTGGAGACGAGAGATAATGCCAAGACATTTTGTGAAAAAGTTTTGCTTCTTTTGAATCGTGAAGGTAATATAATTTTGAATTCTTTAACCTTGTATAAACAAAATTTATTATTATTGTATTAAGAGTGCTAAGTAGGCTTGGTTAGATCAAAAGTATATAAAACTTGTAATTGGCGTGTAAATTTATTACACAGAGGTGTGGCGGTCGATTCTACAAGCCGAAAATACTTATTTAAGAAGATTTGAGGTTTTGACGTTTAGTCTGTCAGTGTCATCTTTCTTGTTTCTTCCTGTCTTTTGATTGCCACAATGCATTGTGATAATTATATTTTTAATCCGTAATAATCCGCAATATTATTTCACATCAGTTTCGCTAAAAGTGGTGACTCTACGACTTTCGAACAACGCAACCGGAAAATAACCTTATTTGTGAAGTTATGAAGCTAACAGCAAATTTTGAGCTCGGTATATGTAGACATTCTAAGAACCCTCGGTCGTCATCTAATATATGGTGATTACAGGGCGCTTAATGCCGCTACAATGCCTAACAGGATCAGCTCTTCACAACATGGCCAATGAAAAATATCAAAACACATAAGAAGCGGAATCGGCAGTTAAGATCCTGTGCTTTGCAAATTTTCTCATGTATTTATGGACACTGTTGGACCTCTTCCACCATCCAATCATTATACATGTTATTAAATGTTATTAATCGCTTCACTAGCTGGCCAGAAGACACTGCCACGGACATGGATTATTAGAGAACATGTTCGTGTACTTAAGTCAGTTAATGCAAAACATCATTCAACTCAAAATGCTACTTTCTTTCATCCAGAACATCAAAACGTAGCATGCTTTTCACGTAGCAAACGTAGCATGCAAGACAACATCATGTGTTAAATATTTTCAAGACAGTAACAACATATCAATGGCCGCAAAATACGCTTTCTGGATATATATTCTTCTGAATTTACCGAGAGGGGAGTACTTGTGGCGGTCCATTCTACAAGCCGAAAATACTTATTTAAGAAGATTTGAGGTTTTGACGTTTAGTCTGTCAGTGTCATCTTTCTTGTTTCTTCTTGTCTTTTTATCGCCACAATGCATTGTTGTGACAATTATATTTTTAAATCCATTTTAATCTACTTTATTATTTCACATAAGTTTTACTAAAGAGGTATTGGGTCATACTCCTGGTATAACAAATATTTATTGTTCTATTATATGATATTATTAAAAATAATATATATTTGTTTAAGGATTGAATACATTAGTAAGCCACAAACAACTGAATACTATATAGCATTACAATCTTTGGTTCCAGATGATCCAGTGCGTATATTTGATCATGAGCCAGCACCACAGAACTCAGTGCTCAAATTGGTTACTAACCTGTTCATGCGTCAGAAAACAGCTGAACATTTTTATACTAATGATGTTAAAGTGGCCATTGATATTATTACTCGACAACTTGCTGACCTTTCGCCTGGAGATCAGGTAAGTTAAGTTGGTGAATATTAAAACATTCAAATACATTTCAAATATTTAAACTTTAAGAAAATTATACCAATGTGTCTCATGGAGTTTTTTTTTTCACTTAGAAACTTTCGGTTCTTCAATTGATTGTAATTAAGAATCATCAATATATTTTTCAAATGTAATTACAAATACCAATCAATAATTATTGTTTTCTTTAAACAGCGCCGCAAACAGTACTTAAAAATACTTCAAGGCATAATTCGCAACACTGACTACGGTTCGCATCAGCATCGGCGTGACGATCTTCTTCGTTGTTTTGCTCGTATTTTTTGTGAGGAAGGTGACATCAGCAAGGATGATCAAGCGCTCGTCAGGGCCATCTCGAATGAATTTCCACATTACTTTAAGGCTTGAAAAATCACATTTTTAATCATTCTCAAACAAGGTAGCCACGAATTCTATAGTGACTTCAAAGAACGACTATATACATACTAAATTAGTGATTGCTAAAAGAATTGTTAATTAACACTCAGATTTTAACGTCAGTTTCAATGTAAGAAACTAGTCACACCAGATATTCCTTCTAAGCAGTACTTTGATTACAGTACTGTACCCACCGTAAGTTTATTGTAAAAGGCCTAAACATCGTGCGAGAAGAAATAGAATATAGTGAAATGCTGTTGTTGAAGCGAAACAACACTATTGTCACAATTATTCTTTTGTTTTTAGTGTAGTTTTTAATATTTAAAAGGCCTTTCTATTCGCAACGACTTAATTTCGCTTTTAATATCAATTTATTGTGATTTTTAAAATTATTGTCTCTTCAAAAGATTACAATTTTATGCAATTGCTACTTTTAATAATTATGGCAATTGGAATGTGGTAGTCATATTTTCTCATGTAAGGAAGGCACATAAGGTAGAAAGAAAAGAGATGGTTATAATTATTCAAAACATGGATCACAAAGAGATCCAACATGGATCTCTTTGTGATTTCCATCTGCCAAAATTTAATGGTATCTTTAAAAATTACTTAGCTAGAATAATTAATATGTTAAATTTGAAATTGTCGTTTTAGATGTTTCTCGGAAATAATGTTATGGTTGTTACGGTGTCAAAATGTTGTGTCTTCGTAGGTAAATGAATTTAAAATAATGATAATTTTAAGATTCTTGCTTTAACTATTTATAAAGGCTTTCGTCACGGGCGCGGCACTATAGTGTTGTGCGCGCCCGATGATTTTATTCAACGATAGTCGAAGTGAGCCTTATTCGTGCATGTCTCTTGAAAATTTATTAAATTTAATTCTTAAATTGTTGCGATTGTGTATAATAAACTTTATTGGCTGTGTAAATATTATTATTATGTCGATGTTACGGTTATCGCACTTAAGGCGCATGCGCTTAAAACTTATATTTTATTGAATTTGTCAACTGTATACGACTTTATTATTAGCACCATATGATTATTATTTATGTAAGCTTTATTAGTTTAAATTTGTAAAATATAAATCGCTATTGTTTTCAGTCAATATACACAAAACAGTCGCAAAGTGCCATTTTATTTTAAAATTGAATTTACCAAAGAATATGTTTGTGAATTAATACGAGCTGTTAAAGCTAAATAGTATATTTTGTAATGAATTTTATTTTGAAATAAATATTATTTTTTATACTCGTAAGGAAAATTAAAAATTTAAGTTATTCCAAACTCTTTACTCAATTGCACATTCCGATTAAAAACAGTTTTCTATTGAAGAAATTTTTGGATGCCAATAATTTTGTTTCTAGCGAAAATTGACATAAGTGGAAAATTATGATTTTGAGGTATTATTATTTTTTCAATATAACAAATGAAAGATGCAGTTTTTATTTCTAATGACAAAATTATAGCTTTGTGTCACAAGTGCGTTATGTATGATTTTTTCTTCATAACAAGTTCGTTAATTCCATCGTTTAAAGCAACATTTTTTTCATACAATTGTGTTTAGTGCCTAAAACTGTCATTTGCTTGTAAAGCGTGGGAACTTTCTGTTTTCTCACTAGAACTACAAATAAACTAGTGTCGTTATATTTAAATTATGAATTTAAATCTTAAATATACATAGTTATTAAGTACTTAAAAATTCTAATATTATGAGAGTATTTCCTTATAATTTATTCAGACCAAGTCGGATTCTCATTAAAATTTTGAATGACCAATTATTCTATCAGGGTTTTAATGCAAAAGCTAATATGTTACAAATTTAATTATTACTTAAAAGCAAATTTTAGTTGTATTTATATGCATTTAATTCTCTTTCTTTATATTGTAAAGCTTGAATGTGGTTGTAGGTATTAATTGTCTGCGTATCACTTTACAATACTTATCAAAACTGTGTGCTGTTCTTTAGATATAAGCCGCACCCTGTAGCATTACTTTAATTATGCTCAAATTGATGAAGCCAAATTATTTAATATATCGTTTAATAAGTTTATTGTTTTAGCTCTATGGTTCGTAACTTAAAATGTGTCGTTTTAATAAAGTTTTGTAATATTCGTTTCATTTGATTTTAATGTTTACATACATATTACGTGCTTTTTTGGGTTTTAATAGTCAACTTAAAGATGAATAAATAATATATTACTTAAATATATTTATTTTGTTATTTTTTGTCATTAATTAATACAGTCATAGTTAAATGTTGTAGAGGTAATCTAGGCAAAAATGCTACACTTTATCTTTAAATCTTAAATAAACTTGTTCGAGAAGATTCATGTTTTTTATTCAAAATATATATTTATTTTATAGTGGAGTGAGGCGCAAAAGGACTTCGGCTTAATGAAACGAATGCGTGCAGACTCGTTTTACTAGATTTATCCGCGACTGTTATTCGAGTATTATTCGAAAAGGAAAGCTAAAGTAAATGAAATAAAAACACAATTTCGAATACAATTATTTAATGTATTTATCAATATTAATGCCGTATAAATATTTAAAATTGTAAAACAGTGATAAAATTCATTTTAACCAATATTAACTGCCAATAACATAACCAGCGTCGCTAAAATTAATAAGATTACCTAAAATAATTTATAAATAACTATAATATTTGTATAAATATGCTGAATTGAAATAATGTTATGACGCAAATTAGATAAGCTAAGATAAATGTTTATTTGTTGTACAATAGTAAACAGGTACTGCATTTTTTCGTAGGTGATGCGATAAATCATAAATAATATTTCATATCAAAATACACTAAAATACAATACTAATCAAATATAATCTGTAGAAATAACAAATGTAGAAGGAAAACCTACAAAACTTTGGCCCCAATTTCAGAGGGATCCACAAAAACTGGAACTTTAAATTTGTAAATAACTCTCAAGCAAAAAACCTCACAAATTATATATTATTATACAAAAAGACCTACTTATCGATGCAGTCTTCCGGTGATGAATATTTCCAAACACCGTTAAAACTTTTCACTTAAAAGCGGACTCATAAAAATGCTTTAGGAATGCATTAGGAGAAATGGAATATCAATATGTTTCAAAATCTCTACGCGAGAGAAAAATGATTAATTCTATGGAAAATGTTGAGCATTACCGCCACTATAAGATAAACAATCTCGTCTACGTCTAAGGTTAATATGACCTAATATTACTTACGACTTTACCACGTTATACCTACACCGAATTTGGCAACTCGAATCAATGAACACTTCCTTAAGCTGTTTAATAGTGTGTTTTGGCCTAACTGTTCACCTCCTCATTGACTAGGTGTCTAACTTAGGTCCACGTTTACATAGGCGTTTGTACGATAAAACAAATGGATGACCTATTTGTCAAAGATGTATTTCGACAAAGTATGTGTCAGCTAAAATGTTAGAACGGATTGCGTCGTGCGTCTTTAGTTTAGCGCGTCGTTATTAGGTTCTTATTGATTCATTTCATACAAAAAATTACTCTTGGCATTTATGAAATAGTTGTGTTAATGATGTATAAAAAACACACTAAGGGCATTGATTATTGCACTAAATATCAATTTTTTTTGACATTTACCACGCAGACGTTGATTTGAAACACATCCAAATCAAAACAAAATACAAAATGAATTTAGCATTAAGGTAGGTCACCAATCATTTCATCGCTGATTGAACTGCTCATCGCCTTGGCACGTTAACACACAGTACAATAATCTTATAATTTGATGATTATTTTCGTAGTCGAATCGAAGAACTAGCATTTAAATTGATCGGTTTAAGACTAAAGTTAATCAATAAATGGTAAATCGTTATAGAGGCTACATTTTCTCCATACACCAACTACAACTATCAAACACTCGCACGTTACATTCATTAGATTAAAATTTATATACATATTAATATCTAAGAACATAACTAGGTATTCGTTATCTTATTCTATAGAATAATGGTTTAATAATGGAATATTCGTCGTATTGACGTTTAATGTTATGGCGTTTGATTATGTTTTGACGATTTCACTAATTTTCTCTTAATTAATAATAATAAATATGACACATCTACTTTTGGAATTCGTACTTCCAAGCTATGTCTTTAATATAACAAAAACAGATATTTTTCTTTTAATTCTGATAATTAAAATCAAAATACGCTTGAATTTGTTAAACTCAAAGACCTTAATGCATAAATATGGGCTAATTGAAACATTTAATAATGATTAATGTTAATTCTCGATATAGCGACGAGTATGTTGAAGATTTCAGTTGAAAGCATATAATTATAAGATCCTATTAATCATGAAAATTCGTTAATATCTTCATACTTTCAACTGCCTCTTAATATTACTAATTATAATGAATAAACTGTTATTCAATTATTATTCTTACTCTAAATTCTAATGCTTATAAAGGTTTAAATATTGAACAAAGAAAAGATGACGACATAATTGATTCTCCGAAATCAGTCGAACAAATTTGAACAACAATATTTAGATTTTTAATTAAATTGAACAATCAATAACCACAACCATCGGGACTATTATGTCCACAAACCAAGATAGAAATTTTGAAACCTAATGATAACAAATTGAGCTAAATAATTTAAACATTTTAGATATACCCAACCAAATGATATTTTGTTTATAATATCAAATAATTAAAATTTGTTCGTAAAGCAATTACGACTTATATTAACCATTGATTTCTAGTACATTTTACTTATAAGTCTTATGGAAGACTAGATTTTCCGAATCGACCGCTAATTCAATATATTATAAAATAGTAAAAGGTTCAAAAATCAATGGCCAACCGCTTACAAACATAATTATGCTAATTATCAAATAAATAGCTGCGAAATATTAACATTTTTATCGACCTATGTAAACTGTAACTGCAAAACAAAAAAGGTAATAAACTCTGAAATGTATTCATTGATTTAATTTTTATTGAATGCTTGTTTTCTATGATATTGCAGTATTCGAAACGGTGTTCATGTCACGTTTTTTTTTGTAATTATCTCAAGCCTTTGGAAAACTTGTTGAGATTGGTGGTTGGTGAGATGATGAGACCGTGATGCAAAAACGCCAGTTTAAAATAATCGCAATAGGAAGTCGTATTCGTTTATTTTTTATTGCAAAGTATTGTATGTTTATACATAGGTCGATAAAAATAACAAAAAACATTGGCAATCAATTTAACTCGGGTTTTGAGCAGAAACCTTGCGGATGCGATAGCCCCCCGTACCACGCACGGTGTAGAGGACGACGACAGCGACGCCGATGATGGTCATTCCAATTGCGTTGATGACGATAGATTCCTCAGAGAGTGTCGCGTACACGGCGTTCCTGTACACCGCATGCACCCATATTAGTATAGCAAAAATGTGTTAGTTTCAATTTAATAAATAAAATATGTTAATTTCTAATCAAATAAATCAAATGTTAGTTGCAGAAAGTAAAGTAAATGTAAAATACTTTATTTAAATTTAATGAAAGAATGTCAGATATATGTCAAATGAAATCTTAGGGAAAACCAATATACTACGCAATTACTCATAAAGTAGTGCGTAAATCGGACGAGATGGGACCTACTGGATGTTTTGAAATAGGTAAATAAATAAAAAATGCTCTCATATCTTATAGCTATTGTATAAAATTCATACTGGAATCTCCCTTAGTATATTTAACTCAATCTTCAATTTATGTCGATCTAAAACACTAAAATTAACATTCAGGAATAATTCTGCTTTAATATAACGATAAAAAATTTCAAGCAAAAATTAATTTAAGAAACATGCAACAATAGCTGTAGTTATATTTACAAAGCGCATTTTATGACATAACATTCAAATACCCACCAATAATTTTTCCAGTGACGTCAGGTGTATACACAATTATTAAGGGCCGGTAACTCAATTCTGACTTAAATGAGGTGATAAACAAAAGTTATCATACTGATAGTGTTATCTGGGACGACCTTAGGCACATCCAGTCTAGTTCAAATTAATATTCTTTTTATAAGGTAATAACTTGAGTAATTTTTTGATTCAAGACTTGCAGATTAAAGTAGGACTGATGTACCGACCCCAACCAATGTAAAATGATAAAAAACGAAATAAATATTAAGGAAAATTGCAATTAAACAAATAAAACAAAATATTATAAAAATACTTTCCTTATTATATTTTATTTTTTAAATATCTGTACCTGTTTCATATAAAATTATAATTTGAAATCAGTGTAACCTGATACAAATTAATTATAACTAAGTAAAGCCTCTATATTTAACTTTTAAATAGTTAATTTGTATGAAGAAGACTAAATTTGTACGTAATTAATGTATTTTATAAAAAGCTATATATTTTCGATTTAATACAAAAATAAAATTTAAATCAGTCTGATTCAAATTATTACATAAAATTAAAATCTTAAAGTTACTGTACATTTTTAATATTAAAAAAAATTACGTCCTAGTAATAATTTCACTAAAAACCGGTGATTCATGATAAATTTTAAATGCTGTAACTTTAACATTTTAAACCCCAAATGCTGTTAAAAATAAATGCAGGGATTGAATCCCAAGAATTTGTTAAAAACAAATTGCAGTCGTAAATAATACATTCTTAATCACCGGACATCTTCATTTATGTTATTTACGAAATGCCAATGTCATCACCCTCATTTAAAATGTAATTTGCATCACGGCGGCATTGTTTAAAAATTTGAACTCCAATCTTGCGTAACAACCTATTAAATGTTTACAAGTCTACAGAAGCTCTTATGTGGCTTTCGCGTGACTCTGGCGAACGAAATTTATCACGAGACAAGATGTACATGACGACGGCCGTGATGGCGATGAGAGCCACTCCCACTGCATTGATGATCACTCCTTCATCTGGCATCGCGCTGTATCTCTCGGCGCTGTGGAGACGGACAATCGAGCACACTTAGACAGAGCACAAAAGCACAAGACAGCCACAAACATAATGTTAAATTGTGGATGATCATCATAAAGAATGAAAGTAAGATATAAATACAAATTTGTGCAAAACATGCATAAATGACAGTAGTGCAGCTAGTGAACTATTGCACATTTTTACTAATGCAATCTAAATTCCCCAAATAAAAAGTCAGTACGCACGTGAGTGTGAAGATAGCCTTTTCAGTGAGTCCAGCGATGCAAGCGCAGACTCCAAGTACGAAAGTGAGGATCCCAAAAGCCGAGTGGACTGGTACCAAAGAGGCACGGAAGGAAGCGGTTCCCTTGTTGCAGATCAAAAGAAGGAGGAAGCTGAAGAAGCCAACTGCGTACTGAAATCATATAATATCTATTGTTGTTCATGGTTCTTTATAATACAAATAACAATTAAAAATAAAATACCGAATAAATTCAGAATCACACTTTACCTGAATACCAAACAGTCCCATGGCAACTAAGCCAATCCAGCTGTGAAGAGAATAGAAGTTCTTGATATCCTTCTTGTTATGATAATCAAAAACAGCCAAAAATCCGATAACAATGCAGGGGAACGCCAGAGCGTGGAAGATAGCGTGTAGTAGTTTGACGTAGATACGACGGAAGCATCGGCAGATACGGTACAGGAGAACAGCTGGAATTTTATGTAGTATGACGTAATTAAATTCAAATAAATCAATAAAAAATATCAAAAAAAAAATAAAAAAAATTCAAAAAAAAATAACATCAAATTGAAAATCTAGGTATCAGCATAAAAAAATTCAACTTACAGAAACCGCTGAACGTGACAAAGCCGGCCACCATGAGAGTCGGGTGAAGATTGAACTGCTTCTCGGGGATTTCTCCATCCCAAGCATATCCATCACGGTAATACAAAGTCCAGAAAATGGTCAATCCGGAGACTCCGATTAAAAGGACTGTGGCCAAAGTGATGACCAGCGAATATTCGCACCATTCGCACGCACCCCTTTCATTATCGTCCGAGTCATATGACCGACTGCGTTGGCTGCAAAGAAAAATAATGACGTCATTATTGGTGATATTAATTAAAAAATACCTAAATGAAAAATCTGGTATCTAAGGTTTATGATTGATGTATCTTGTATATAGTTAGATAGATGTAAAATGAAAGGTAGGATTATTTACGTATCTTGGGAGAATTTATGCTTGAGTAGAGATAGATGATCCATCATTCATAGTTACAGTGTTTACAATGTTTATCGTTTCTATATCGTAAATAAAATAAAATCAATATAAACGATGTTTACTTATGTATTTTTATTACAACGAATAAGCATTAGCGTCACGTCTTTTGTAAGTTGTGAACAATTTCATAATTGCACTTTAGGATGTTGCATTAACTATATTTATATCGGACATTGGTCATTTTATTTGAAAGGTCAACTCGAGTCTTCATAATTGCTTTAATGACTGTGAAGCCGAGATCGCCTGTATCAAACGTTCCCAATATCTGACCACTGGAACCATTCAGAAGGGCGGTAACAAGTCTAGCGGCTGTGTCCATATGCGTCCAATATTTTTATCCTGTCATTTGCTTTATTTTTTCTAAGATTTGTTTTTTAATTATTTTAGAGTAAAGAGGCACTATAAAAGTTTGAGAATCTCTATTGTCATGTCTCTAATGTTAAACCAACTATACACAGCTATTCTCAGAAGGCACATGTACATTTAAGGCGTGATGAGTTCTATTATTCACTTTATATGATTTATTTTACGCTTTAAATATGAGTTCAAACAAGTTCATTCTAACCTATAATTTCCTGACTTAATTGACTACCTCCACAAAACAAGGAAATACAGCATGATTGATGTGATTTAATGACACAGATACGTTGATTACGATCGTGTAAAACAATGGCGTGTGTGTCGAAGAGGTTCGGCAGGTCGTCGGTGAAAGTATGAGGCAAAGACGTGGTTTGTGAGAAGCAAACTTTTTACGTGCACGGTTGGTCAATTGTGACATGTAGTCGCCAATTGCAATATTCTAATTTCCCAGAAAATTGTAACATACAGGTGTAATGTTCGTGACAGGTCGAAGTGAAAGTGATTTGTTAAAGTAGGAATTTGTTTCTTGTACGAATGGAACGCGGTAGTTCGACCACTAACTCCCGTTAAACCTTCACGCCCTTTGATGTAAATGCAACATTCTAATGGTCACGTGGGAAGCGAAAAACATATACCTTTATTAAAATATAATTTATTATATCGAATACTAATTTAAGTATAAGATATTTAATTGATTATAAGTATGCCCTAGAGCTATAAGTTGTGTATCTAATTGACTCGTTTTAATTTGTCGTGTAAACTATTTTTGTTTTAAAAAAAATTAAACTTGCCTGTCATTTTTTAGATGCATTTTCTTAAATAATTATATATTCGTTTATAAAACTACTAAGAGTAGCAGAAACAAGAAAACCACTAAACTTTCCACAAAAAATTGCAGTCTCAGTGTTAAAAAAATATTAGGTACTAATAAAAAAGCTAAGAAAATATATCCACGGCCGTCACTGAACTGTTATCTAAATCTAATTTATATTAACTAATCACAGTGACGCAAATTAGTTGTGGTAGGGAGTTTTATGCAATACATAAATACTTAGTTATTAAAAATTGGGGCTTAATTAGGAACGCAATCAAGTAGTTAGTTGCAAATTAAATATTTTGTAATCAGATCAATGCTTTATATAATTTCCAAAAAATAAAAATCATTTTCTTGGCATATATTATACAATTATGAAAACTTAATAACGTGGTTTTTTAAAATATTCATTATCATTCATATTCATTGTGTGAAGGAAAGTAATAATATTGAGTGTAAGTCTGAAACTCAGCGCTTGAATATCCAAGCCGTAAAAACTAGATTGATAAAACGTGTTGGTTAATCTGGTAGGGCTGCTTAAGCGGAAAGCCTGTGCGCAAGAAATGTGAAGGTACGAGTCCGAGTAGGTATCTACTCCATGCCCGGTCATTGACCCCACCGGCCATGGTACTCCTGGCCTACATGGGAAGAGTTATGGTAATTTGGTCAATTTTATAGACGACTATGGTAAATTACTTTGATAAATTAGCTTCCATTTTTGATACTTATAATAACAATTCTTAAAAAAATGTTTTTTGATGTACTCGCGATCATTATTAATGTTAATTCTGTTACTTATTATTAGAAACAAATGAAGGTGTATGCGAAAAAAAACTGGACCATTTTTTTACAAGTAACAAACTGTGACCACAGAATATTTACTGTTATCCATAATTCTTGTATTCGAAAGTAACAAATTGGCATGAAGAAACTATACGTTTTTATCTTTGGCATAGGTACCTAGGTATGTATATCGCACTTACGATGGTCAACGCCCTACTTTTAAAGATCTCAGCTTCCCTATTGACAATGCTTATTCATCTACAACGCACGAGCTTTTGAAATACAGCTTTTTGTAGGTCGCTAGAGAATTCATTCAAGTTGAAAGTACCTACTTATTTTATTTCATATAACCGCATTTTGTTATATTTCAATATAAACAGTAAACAAAACATTTTTAAAATTATTATATAATGATTATAAAAATAATTATTTATTAGTAATAAATCGGAACTAAAAAGTTTTGGTTTAAATTATTATTACGCAATTGACGGATAAATTCTATCTAAACGACAATAATACCCACTTGCTAAATATTGATCCTATAAAAGCAAACTTATTTCATGTAATTTTTATCTATAACTTTTAGTTTATCGATCACAATGTTTAGACTTAAATAAAAAGAGCAATAAGAAGTCCAATATCTCTCCATTAATGGCGTCTTACTTGATCATGAAAGCTAGAACTATCTACTTGTACGTGGTAGAAAATAAGGTTTCCATCAACAGATTGAAAGTAATGCTTTGCTAGTTGTTTATTTGCTTATCCAAATATTTATTAGATGTGAATTGTTTATTCATTTCTCTAATACTTTTAAATTATGCGGCTGTCGTTGTAATCTATTTATAGTAGGTATATGAAATTCTAAAAAAAGGATTGTTATCCAGACAAAATTGAATTAAGGAGTGAGATTGTCGTAGAAATTTGATATGACTTGTTTAATAAAATGTATATTTAATAATATGTATACGATTTTTTGCGATCTTTTACATCTAGCGAAAAAATACTAATAATAGTATTATACCTACCTACATTTACTTGTATATGTCTTTAAAATAAACTTATAACCAACATTAATGTGTTTTATTTCTAAAATAACCTTAGACGGACAAAATGCTTGATTTTCGCTATATATTTAGGTAGACCTGGGTAAAACTTATACTAGAATAAAATAACAAAATTAATTCTTGTAACTCATAACAATTTGTTTTGTTATTAAAACAACCGTGTCGAATTCTTTTTAATGAGGAAATGCTCTAGAATTACTACTCCAATTATAATTACGAAACTCTGCGGTCCCTCTGTCTGTACTCTGTACGAGGCAATAAATTAAATGGGTTATCCAAATGACAACGCTTTATATTTCTTCTGTAGCATAATAAAATTGTACGTTCTAGATACAGGTATATCTACTATATGTATTTATTTTAAATGTAATAATATTTTTAAAGTTATTGTTTAAATTTAACTGAACCAAAACAGAGACACTTTATATCCCAAACAACCCAATTCTTTAATTTATATAAAGTGACACTTACATAACAGGCAGTTTACATCACACTATTCTAATGTCCTACATTAAAGTTCCAGATTTCTTAATATAAACGACTTCCCTAACCTCTGAGTGCTCACTCAGTCGTATACATATTTGACAACGCAAAAGTTACTTCCTGTAATTGCATTTAATTTGATTTTCACAGAGCGCCCACAGTTCAAATTCCCAGCATATGGTATATAGATATAAATTTTAACCGGCAGTGTATTATTACATGAGTGCAACATGTCTCGCATGCCTATAGTAATTTGAGAACACTCGCATCTTCAAGCGGCCTACTTTTCCGGCCATAATATCGTGAACTGTTTTGAGATTATCCACACTTAACTTGCTCCATTTTAAAGAAAGGATAATCACAGAAAATTGTTTGTGTACAATCGAATTTTGTACATATATGAAGTAGTTTATAGCATTACATTGCGTTCTCCTACACTTTATTAGAAATCCTTACTTTACTATAACTTGCTTTAGGTATAAAGCCGAGTCTCCTGCGCGTGTTTTTTCGAAACATTACACAAAAACATAGAAACATTGGGGCGTGGCCGTGCACATTTTTGTATTCGTACACAATGTTTCGATGATTTTGTTTAATGTTTTGAAAAAACACGCGCAGGAGACGCGGCTTAAGCTACACAGTTCACCTTCTTTTCCTATCTTTAAAACAACTTTAAGAGAGTGCTATATCTCCTCCATTATATTATTATTATAATCTACATAACGAGGCTACTAAATATCGCAGATTAAATAATAAAGCAGGCCTTTTATCTGTGCCAAATGCCTACATTTATAATGTATGAAACTTATAGATGCTTCCATGTCAATAGATATACTTACACAGTATTTTATACGTATACATTTTAATATAAATTTTGATTGCGAGTACCTATACACTTAGTATTTTAATGAATTAAATTTTGTTAACGTCATATTAAATAAATAAATAGGTTATATTTTCTAAAACATAATTTAACATAAGTATAACATAGTATTACAATAATGTGTGTGCTTAGAAAAAAGTAATAGCGACTGATATCCCACGCTTAGTTAACTATTCTAATAAGACTAAGTAATAGCCGTGAGAATCATGTCTTTTTAAATTTTAAATAACTCATTATAGTATTACAAGACGGATACGATAGTTTAAATTGATGGTTTTTTTTAAATATCAACAATTGACGATCCTTTTTTCTATTAAATACGCAAGTATAATATGAAAAAAAATAAAAGAAAAATGATTGTCTATCGCCTATTAATATGTACTTACATTTTTTTGTGTATTGTAATGGCACAACTTGGGACCTGCATTTTTTGTTTAATATTAATATTTGTTGCAGTGTGATTGATGAGTGGAGCTAATTTTAATATAAAAATATATTGTGACGAAAAGTGAAATGTTTATTTTACTAGATGTGTGAAATGCCCAAAAACATGGCCCATTGACCGCTTGTCATAACGGTATCGACAGCTAGATTGATGGCATGTAATCTTGTGACTGGCTGGTAAACTGATCCGACGACTTATCTTTCAATTTATGAAAGGTTCATGCCTTTTATGAATACTAACGAGGTAACAATAGGCTAATAAAATCGTAGCGCTTCTTGGACCTTAAGGCCATTTTAAATATACTTACGAGTGTATGTAGGTACTTTCACCGAACAAGATATATATATATATTTCATAGTGTCAACTTAAAAGTATAAACCACTAGAAAATTAATTATAATATAAAAAAAATACTTTTAATAAATTGCAAACATTAAAACATATGTAAACTCCCACTCTTAGTAAAGTCGAAAGAGAAACTTTGAATTGAAAGACTAATCAATGATGCAGAGACACGTATCAGAGCTTCCTACTAACATGAATTAGTTAGGAGCTACACGTTCATTTGTTTTGTTAAATCTATTTACTTGCGGCAAATTCTGTAGAGCTGTAGATTCTGTAGATTTAGGAAGTTACAGTAAGTTAATTTTTTTTTATAAGTGTACATAATATATATTATTATTTATTATAAACAAATCATTATTATTTATTTTCTGAGAAAACGAACGAATGTAGCAATTTCCCTTCAATTGAGTAAATAAATCGTACAATGTGTGGGAGAGCGATCGTTATGATCTTTATTGCCCGCATGTTCACAATCTCGTTAATGGAACAAATCTGTTTATATTGTGGTTAGAATGAAGGGTTCTTTGGGATTTATTACTTATGCTTTGCTTCTGATGGACTGGTTGGACTCTATGATAACATTTTATTAATGTTTTAAGAGGTTGAGCTTTTATTTATTTAAAAAACAATACAATTTTAATTATATAGAATACCCTTGTATCTGTGTCAGGTATGATGATGTGGAAGAGCAAGCTTTTTTCTAAAATTCTGTCACAGAATAAAGAGCTTCATTTATCGCGCTCAATTTTCAGATGTTACATTTCTTATATGATCTGGCGATTAAAATATCAAAATATTCATTAAAAAATGTTTTGTATGTATATTAGTGTCTTGTTTGTTTCTAAATGGTGTCATTTTCATTTTTTATGTAACAACACGAACTAGGTACTAATACAACATAAAGAAGACGTCAAAAATAATAAATATTTGTATGAAAGAGTCTGGCAGCATGACACTTTTCCATTTACTTTTAAAAAACATACAAAATAATAGTTTTAATTGAATTAAATTTCGCTCGGATATATGTAGTTACTAGTATGCTTAATTTTCGCAGCCTGTTTGTCATATTGAGTATTGAGCACTGTGCGTAACGGTCATAATTAACATGAATACGAAAATATTGTAGCTACTAATAACAAAAGCATACAATGAACGGTGATTTCACGAATTCTACAAGTTAATAAATAGTATCACACTTCCTAGCTACAATTTCGGCCTGATCTAACAGTTCTAATATTTATTGTTATACAGTACAACTTACAAAGTTATGTGTTACGTCATCAACTTATTGGTATTCAGTTGGTGGATTGCCATACATACTGCGTTGAAAAGTTGTACACAAGACATTTGGCGTCGTAAAAGGGAATATTGATGGCATCCTACATACCAAATACACAACAAACCTTTACATGAACTTTCTTTTTATTTTGTGTAAATAAACGGTACCTACATAATAACGTTTAGATACGTATTGCTTTACAGATACGGTAACGACCGAGATTCATTGTCGTTAACTTCGGCGTGTAATGAAGTTCGTCTCTGGACAACCCGCATGGGGGTATCTTGTAGAGAATGTGTCATGTCTGTTTTGTGCAAGTCGTAATCAATGTCTAGATGCAAATGTAAATGATACATAATTGACCTCTTGATATATTTCGGAAATTTCCCGCACCCCGCATGCGTTCTTTAACAGTCTATGTAAATGTCACTACTGTTTGTTTAATAATTATGACATTTTTATTTTAAACATAACACTCTGGAAGCAAAGACAATTCACACTGTGTACCTAAAAGATAATTAATACTAATAACCTAGTACTTCCTACATAAAATTTATAATATTTATGTAAATATTGAGATAGGCAGATTCAATAGGATGTCATATGCTTTAAAATTGAGATCACGGTTCATTTAAATTAACTCCTGTAATACCAAGATATCCGCAGTAAACTTGCTATATGAAATAAAGCAATCTTTCAAGTCAGACTCGTAGATCCAAAGATTAACGCGATTAAAGATAATACTAACTCTACTACTTAACAATACGTAATAATCAAAAGCGTAATTTTGTTATTTTCATATAAATATTATATAATGTTTTAATCAATATAGATTTTCAATACAAAACATTTAATGCGTTAGTCATTTATTCTAATAAGATTAAGTTAATAAAATATACAATCGTGCACGCCTCACGTTTCTAAACATTGCATTTCATTATATATTTTCAAGATTTCACACGTGCGTTAATTAATAGTATGTAAGGCATGAGCTTTAATCACGAGTTTATCTGTGGGAGAGATAGGCAACTATAGTTGCAAGGGCCAAAATTGAATTACAAAATTTTATTATGCTTCTTGCTGCATGCGTTTATTTTAAATTATTTTAGAATGCTTTTTAATATGTCGAATATATAGGTCAGCGGTTGTCAAACTTTTTTGGCGAAGGAAAAAGCCTTAATATAAATTAATTATAAAAAACTGATTTATATGTATTAATGAATGATCTTATTGCAATGTAATATTACGTAATATTTAGTTGGAATATTTAGATGTAACCTTATAATCTCCCTTTGGTAGGTATTTTTTGCAGTATTTTAGCCCTAGGGTTCCGCGGAACGCACTTTGAGAATGGCTGATATAGGTAGTAATAATCAAAAAATAAACGCGATGATAAGTCTTTTAAACTAATATTGTTTCGACTAAAATATCGAATATGACGTAAAACTATGTTATCTATATGGAACAAATTATAATGTAGACGCAGCTTCCGAACAGCAAATATCTAACAAATATTTTTATCATGATTCTATATGAGAGCAAAGATAAAGCAAGGTCGATTTTATCACGAGCACAAATCAGGTGTACAATCTTCAAAACTAATGAAGTGTTGTCTTAGGTTATTTATATTACGAATACGATTTAAATAACTTTAGGAGCGGTTTAGTATGGCATTATTTTTTTAATATTTGGCTACAAAGCTTTCGATACTTCGGATTAAAATAATCAAACGCTCCGCGGTTATGATTATTTTATGCACATAATGAGTACATGACCAAGTATAGGTATATATTCTTTTCTCGTTAATTATATTAACCTAGTGCATTTAACATATATAAGGTATAATATTTTAGTAACAGAACATGCCAACATAGATACAAAATTCACCCTAACATATTAACTAATTGAAGAATGACTAACGTACGAGCACGAATGAACGTGGCATGTTTAATTAACTATAAAGTAATGAGAATTGTGTTATTGTGCCTAATATAATTCTTTTTCAAATGTAAATTACACAGTAAAATTGAAACATTAATTCTAACAATTTAAGCAACCTAACTAAATATGATAAACATCGCGATTGAAACGAAGAAAATGCATATAAGTGCAACATACTTAACGTATGCATACAATAACATTTGCAATGAATAAAGTCTGTCAGTTCCAATAGTTTTTGTATAACCATGCGTATATTATTGCTCATATAAAATTCAGACTGACATAATTCTAAACCAACAAAGTTACAATAAGTTCCACTTTCGTATTATCAAATAAGTACAACCGAGTATTACGAATGCGCATAATTCAACTGTTCTCAACAGATGTCAGTATTACACCATCTCAGTGGGAGGAGCAATTTCATACATCTACGTAGATATTTATATGCATTGTTTAATAACATACATTACCATATTTTTCTGTTGATTTTAAGAGAGATTAACCACTATCTAGTTGGACAATCAATTGTTATAAAAATGAAAGCTACTTGGGAATCTTATAAGATTACTTTGAAATTTAAATTATATATAAAATAAATCTAAAATTAGGGTATCGTGATTAAAATCCGAGTAAAAATTTGTTTAGAAACGATTTTTTGCCTGATATGACAAAAATAATTCTGACGAACTCCCGAATTAAGCATTAGGCTGAAAAATATTCATAAAAAAACAGGCCCGTATTTACGTACACTCCATCAATTAAATTTTGTTTATTTTCTGCTTATCCCAAATATTTAGTGCAATATAATCAAATAATGTTTAAATTGAAATTGCACAAAATTCATATCTTTGTTACAATTGTTTAACATAGTCTGACAAATTCATCTGTGTTAACAAAGCTGCAAAATTATTTGAGAACAACGCGACCTAAAGACCTCTGCCATTGGGTAATTCATGTGAAATTATTATTACATACAGCGCTCAGTCATACAGATTAAATATTTTGTAATACTTTTAAATACATATTTATTCCGTTCTGAATACTGATCAATAAAAAATAAATAAAATTAATCTTCATCGGTTTGTAAAATTAAAAATTGAGATCAATCGATTTTATTCTTTTTTTTAAATTTTGCGTCATATAAATCAGAATAAAAATGTAAAATATTTTATGATTTGCGAGGCCCTATCTACACTATGGCCCGCACAGGCGAGTCTCACCCACAGTACTCATTGTTAATCCGATACGTTAACCATCTACTTCCTTTCAATAAACGCGACTAACGTTTCACATATAAAACTCGTCATGTACAGTCGAGATATGTGTACAGTTTTTATTTTCCGATACTTTTATTGATATTACACATATTTATATCTTTATTAATATTATTTGTATTAAAGTGTAATATTGGTGTTTACCTGAAAAAGCGGTAATGAATAGCATGTCACAATGAAGTGGAAGTCCCGATCTAACAATAATATGTAACTAAAAATACTTTATGCAGTTTATTTTGATGATTTTTAATTAAGTCTTTAATTTAGGATCATTTCGAAAGTTTAACAGCTAATGTGTTTTCGAGGAGCTTGATATATATTTTAGTTTATAAAACGTTAGGTGTATCTACTTTTTTGTACTCAACTGTACAATAGACATCACAGTATAATAGACATTTAAATATAAATATACGCCTAATTTACAACATGTACTTGCCAAAATTAAGGTCAACGCGTATTTAAATTCATTTGGACAATAAAACTCTAATACACCTGATACTTAATGACATTGACAGCGTTTCTAACAATTCTTGTTTGTTCAATACAACATTCCTAATTGATATAATATTTTTTAACTATTAAAGATGCCCCTTTAGGTACTTGAAATAAGTGAGTAATAAATATATACATAGAATACCCTGTTCCATGTATAACAAGAAGGTCAATATCCAAGACTCAGACCTGGAACTTGCTGTCAAAGACAATATGTCACCTCCTTTAATTGCTGCGATTATAAAGTGAAAATACAAAATCTAAAATGGAAAACATAGCCTTTACGTAATTATAGAGTGCAGCAGCCGTAGTCTCCATGGAAACGCTCTGATAGCTCAAGAAAGTGAAATTATGCGGACGACGACCTACCGCCACCATAACCATAAATTAATATAAAACTTCATATTTAGTAATTATATTTATGGCGCAGATAAAAGATAAACGTCGGTTTCAGTTTGGACGTTCTCATTGCTATTAAACAATTACGTACGTAGTTGTATGGTTATCGCCTGCGCAAACTGAAGATATAACAAGAAAATACAACTATAAATAAAAAAGTATTGAGGCTTTCAATTATGGACTATTAGAGAGTAGACTAGACTAATTATGTAGACTTCTGAAGCTACTCCAACAGTATTCGTTGATTATGGCTTGTTTACTACAGAGCTAATCAGGTAAACGAAAGAATATTAGTTTTGTATAGTGTTCGCAAACTATACTACAACGTAACTTGTTATAATTTGCTCGAATGACTCCATATAATAATAACGGATAAAACTTGTATACTAGGAGTATAATATAGTGGAGTGGTGTTTGTAAAAGCATTTTAAAAGTCAGTCGAATAAATAAGGTTATAAAATAAAATCTGTCAATGAGATTCAACCCGCAATTTGTCAAAGATTCATACCGTCAGTGCACAGAGAAATCTAATTTACGATTTATAAAGAAAGAGCACGGAAAGGATGATTGCGTTTTGCAATTTTTTTTATTATATATTACTGGAGTTATGTCTTCAATAAGCCGTCTTCAGACATATTTTATTGCATTTTGTCGTAAAGAAACATCTGACAATCTTGATGGTTATAATTGATAGTCAATATTTGTTTGGCATTTATTTTATAATACTAGATGAAAATTTTTTTTTGACATGAGGTTTTACGTGTGAATTAAAATTTTGTTATCTCTTATTGGGCTGCTGCCCGAATACTTGACATTGGCAAAGTTGTCTTTAATAGATATCTGAGGTCATTAATAAAAGAAGAAGAAGAAGTAATCTCTTGTTGGGTTTTTACCCAAATACTCGACATTGGCAGAATTGTTTTCATTAGACATCTGATAACATATAACTAAAACTAAAACTGAATTAAAATATATTTCAAAATATTTTTTTCTAGTAACAGTGGTTTTACACCGCAGCCCCATTTCTCAAGTACTCATGTTGTGAATCTCCTTCAACTTAAATAACCATGCCTATTGTTAATTACGGTTATTCTTGGTACTGCACAATGAATAGAGTCATCTAGCCAACAATTACTGCCATTCGCTATACTCGGTACGTACTGATTTGGTATGCTTGAAACAAACCTGTTTAAAATGTGTAAATGTAAATTTCAGAACTAGCTTTTAATCGTTCAAGTACAAATCTTATTTCATTTGTTTTATTATTCGTTACGCAATAATTATTAGTTTTCATCATTAGTTTTATACCAGCAGGGTTATTCAGTGTCAAAAATCTATACAAATTTAGTCACAATATTAAAAAGATGATTTTCACTATTTTTAAATAAATGTTTGAAGGAAATTAATTTTGACATAAATAGTTACCAAGAGAGTATTCTGATTAAAACATTAGAAGTAGTAGTATTGACTAAAAGATTGGATCATCTACACTATGAGATTCATATAAACTCTAGACTTACGTGGCTGGGACTTATAGCAGTGTATAGGGCAGTCATTGTCCTTTCAAAACTCCGTTGAGAGTTTTAGTAAGGACTCTACAACATTACTAAAGCACACAAACAAACGAGTGAATTATTCCACGAGAATCTTGTTTTACACTTGTAAATATGCATTAGCAGAACGGTGCAGACACTCGAATTCGTATTGCAAATCATTTCTCTTTGTAATAGTCTCGGTCAGCGACTTTTGAACTTTAATTTTCCCACAGAAGTTGGTTAATCTGACCAACCTCTTGCCTGAGGTGGTACCCCGTGCAGACTTTATGAGACGGTGAAATCGTGAAATCAACAACAATTTAAAGGTCATTTATTGAAATAGCAACCTAAATTCCTTTATATTAAATTAAAAGTTTTTGTGGAACAATAATATTCCCTATATGTTAACAATATTATTTTAATTGTATTTAATTACTAAATAATATATCATTTTGATTACTTCTTTAGGAAATATTGCACATACATATTTAAGTTAATTAAAATGTTGCTGCAGCCACTTTGTTGCAAAACGAAATGTCCGATCAAATGAAATAAAATCAAAACGATAGCAAACAGCATAATATTTTTCAAGTTATTTAATTAAAACTGGTTATTTTTCTTCCACAATAATAACATTCTTTTAAAACTTGTCCATATTATATTTAAATCATGTTATATTTATTTTAAAATATTCAAATTAAGTTTAGATAAGACTTCAAAATGAATTAACACAGCGTTAAACAAGTTTTGCTGTATTTTAATTTAGCCTCTACTTGTAAATAATTAAAAATTCATTCTCTGTTTTTGCCATGAAGGGGAAAAGGTTCTACATTATGCAGGAGGGTCGGCCCTTAATAGTTGAAAAGGATGGAGGATAATGTGTAGACAATGTGCTCTTTCAGCTGTTTATTTTAATATATCCCTAGCGCGGATTTTAACATTAAAAACCAAAATAATGTATTACAAAATTATTTTTATATAGAAGGAATCAATGCAAACCTATCAGTGACGCACAAAATTTAAAACGTTTCATACAAAAAACAAAACAGCAGACATTTATGAGGTAGTTCCACTTTCAATGTAAAATCTAGACTAGAGATGTTACTATAATTATCCAATTTTAATAAAATCAATTGCTACTTTTTATTCGTGAATTAATAAATTGGTTTTGTTATAATTTTGAAACACTAAATGGTATTGATATGTATGTCTGTTTTCTGATAATAAACATTAGTAATAATTTTGATAATACGCTATGAATGTTAAAATTAGTTCTAATAAATGTAAGAAAAAAGTTACACGTCTTATGTACACGTTCGTAGGTATTATCTAGGTGTAAAAAGCCAATCTTAAAGTTAAATTGACTATGAAATTGGCTAAATTATATTCTTACCAAAATCAAGGCAAAAATGGCCATTTGACAGCTTTTTGTTAAAATTTAAGTTTTGTAAATAACAACAATGTTTTCTACCTTTTTTGGATTGTTATAATATATTGCTTTAAATGCCTATTTGATATTGTTCATATGTCAATCATGCAGAATCTTGATGGCCAATAATAAAATTCTGAAATCAAGGAAGTGGGTCAGTGACCAGCAGTTATTAGTAGCATGTCTACATCACATGTTAGATATAACCTTGGTGCCGAAATATTGCAACTATTGACCTGCCTTTCACGGTTAATTTCATGCGCCAATTTTTTCACATTATTATTTAAAATCCTAAATTACTAAAAATATTACATCATATATGTTGTTAAAATGATTAATTAATTTTCAGATAGCTTACGAAGTATTTAAGCACACATTCATGTCAATGACCTGACTGTTCTGAAATGATATCATTTTTCAAAATTATTCACCTTGTATCTATGTACCTAGACATTAAAAAAGAATTCCGTTTATCTTTTATCCATTTTTAGCAACTATTTGCCAAAGTCCTGTTTACCCTTGATGTATAAGATCATAGGCGTGAACCTAGACATACATAAATGAAATTTAAATATTAAAATTCGAAGTAACCTACACTGTGAAGAGACAATATAAATATGATAATGCATTTAAACCGCAATCCTGAGCTTGCAAGGCTATTGAAGCTGGTGTAACAACACTGACTCCTTTTACTTCATCACTGACTACTAAATAGTCAAGATTAGTAATCGAACAAACCAGACTCTGAACAGTTTTAAAACCAGACAAACACTTTTTCGAGAAACAAAATAAACCTGAACATAACTAACAGTGACTTTCTTATTTATTAATTAAAATACTAGTAACAAGTGGTTGGAAAAAGTCATGCAGTCGACCGCGCATGAAACTACTGCGCAATTAGACCATATTAGGGACCATAGACAACTACTATATTTCTGTTCAAGAAACAAATATTATTTACAATTATTGCTGTAAATTTTAAAATTGTTCAAAATTCACAACAATAATACTTATTATTACATATATCAATTAAAAACTTCACATTAGTTTGTGAATATTATTATTATTTATATTTTAAAGTACCATCACTTTCGGGATCAATTTGGAACTAGGCGTGTAAAACGTGTAAGTCGGTATATGAGACATTTGGTATGCAGAAATCATTGGAAATAGTCATCGTTGCAAATACCTACTACGTTATATGTAATATCTACTATAGGTTTTTAGGAAATAAAGATTTAAAATTATTAACGTGAAAATTATTTGTTGTTACTAATTATTCGAAGAATAAAGTGAAAGTAAACATAACAGTTATTTAATAACAGCCTATTATGTTCGACAGATATAACAAATTGCAGAGTACAATTGCAAAAGATAAATCTTGCTCCAACACTTAGATAACATTTAACTATTCACAATTCAGCTGTTTATTGTAGATTTTATAAAGTTTAAACGTTTTATGTTTATAACGATTTCCAAATACAAGCAAGAAAGTTTAGGTAAATTGCATTCATTTGAGAATTTACTAAAATACTAAAAGTTTATTTTGGTTACTAAAAATATAATAGCGTACGTATCAAATGTTACAAAAACGACTAAATTAAAGAAACATCGTTGATTTCCTTTTTTACTAAACATCCTGCTAATATAGACTAAGTACGACATATGCAGTTCCAGGATATTTAATTAGTTGCTATTTGTAATACGTACAATGAGGATGATGATAATAATATTTTGTAGTAGAGCGGCGAACACTGGATTTAGTTTGAAGGGAAGTCGACTCGTTATAATACTTATAAAACCTCGAAGCAAACAATTATTTTTAATAAAAAAAGTTACAAGTTATATAGTAGATATCTTTTAAAATGAAAGCCGATGAGAATCCGATTACATGGACGCTATTTATTAGCTGAAATCTTAACAAGTTTTATTAACAAAAATTACACTTCACTATCGCCCTAATTTTGGTTATATTAATCCAACGTGTGGACAGCTAGTATTGAAGAAAAATTGTGTACGTAAAATAAAACAAATGTATAGAGAGTATTAATTTAACAATTTTATGTAAATTGAAATGGTTTTATAGTGATTAATGATGCTATAACATTGAGATAGATAACGTTGTAAATATTGGTCATAAAAGCGAAATAAAATTCAACTGTTTTATTAATTAGCTAAAATAAATTCCTCTTTTATGATTCAGAATTTTCCATTGAGTATGTCCTCTTCATCTAATTTAACTATTAATCATGTGTGTCCCTTTTGTTTGACATGCATGACGTACTGGTAATTAAATTTAGTCATAACAGGATTATCTTATTATATAAACAAAGATAAGCTCTTATAATTAGAAATATTCGGCCGTTTTTCTTAACGTAAATGCAGCTACATTCAACAGAACAGCGAGGAGATCCTTTCCCGTTACTTCGCCTGCGTGGATGTTGCGAACGCGTGAGATATTGATTTTCCCATCCTGGATATTTCAACGGACTTTCCTTCACATTTTCCTGTACTATTCAGGTTTGCGAGTCCTTTTCTAATGAAGGTTTGTTGAGTTTTAATGTGTTGGTTCCGAGAAATGTTTTTGACGTATTAAATCGGCTTTCAGTACTTAAATGTATACAAACGTATTCATATTAAAACGTTATATTTATAGCAATTACTTCGCGTCATCTCGCTAATTTTATACATATATATCGCATCATTTTTTTAGTTCTTTATGTGAATAAATCAAATATGTATTTTTATTTTTGTTACAGAAAAACAAGCGAATAAATTTATTTGTTTACTTGTTTTATTTATTTAAAATAATTTTATAAAATACTCTGCAGAAATATATTATTAATACATTCTAATTATAAACTAAGTGGAATTGTCGCAATCGTATTTGAAAATAATAGACATTCTATTTCTTTATGGAATTTGATCTAAATCAAAGGACTTTGTTCAAAACAAATTTTACGTAATTTCAATAAAGTCTGATTTTTTTTGTTAGCAATCATGACGTCACGTTTGAATTGAAGTAACGCAACGCATTAACCCAACAAGGTCGATAAAGAAAAGAAGTAAGAATTACACAACCTCAATGTATTCTTTGACAAGCTTTTGCTTTCTAAATCATTCATTAAAATAAATAATTTTCTATCTGACTATAATGTTTCGCTAACTACTTTCACCATATGTTTACATTGGACTTACCTCATTGTTTTGTTCATAATAATATTAAATCGTAATCTAAATTATGTTGACACTTACCTGAAACAATAAAAAAAGATTATTAAATAAGAATTCGACAAAATATACCTAGGTACTAAAAAAGACATGCAAATATTATATATCACGAGCGGCGCACATAAAGTAGTAGTAGTGCGTCAACTAGATGAAGCAAAATTGTACGTAATAAATTTTAAAAAATGCTACAAGAATTGGACTAATATATGCAATATTAGTCCAATTCTTGTAGCATTACAATTTTGTTCCTGAGGTCTTTAATATATTTAGGTATATATATATAATCGAGGCTAGTGAGAGAGAGAGAGAGAAAGAGGGAAAGAGTAATATATCTGAGTACAAAGTACAAAGTAAAGAAATTGATATCAGAAAACAAAAGCAAGGAAGTGGTCAACAGACATTGTAACATCATAACACAAAACGCACTTAACAAAGGAGCTTTATTTAGAATGAAATTCATACAAGTTTACTAGAAAATTACATCGTTAGTAAATACAATTATTAATTTTAAAAAGGGAGATTTTTAGTTCATAATTAAATAGAGAATAGTATATTTGAGTGTTGCATGATAACAATAACAATTACTTAATAGAAAACAATAAGATTATTATCAGTGGCCCGAACGTTATCGCTTCACTTAAAAGAATTCCATTGTCTGCATAAACTATAAGATATTTTTATAGGGCACTTATTTTTAGTTACAAGATAAGTGCACTGGGAATGCAGTTTCAATTGTTTATATAGAAAAATACATACAGTTTTTGCTTTATTTGATACGTTTGACGCATGCTGTTAAACGTAAAGCGTCCTTCAAATACACAATAAAAACGATACTATTGGCGAATCACTAATAACAGATTATTTACTCAATAACCACATCAGATGCCGGCAACTAGTGCGATTGGAATTAAGTTCCATCAGAAAACATAGTATCAGTATACAATATACCAACGCAGTCACGTTTCAAATAAAACTGACTCGCGTATTAGTCGATATGAAATAGTTAATTCACTCGGAAAAGTGTTAAATTACTCGCCAATTACGACAGCCGAGGATGTAATTAAGCCTTACGGCACAACGCGTCAGTTTGGCGCTTGGGCGCTCGACTGCAGGCATACGCGGCGAGGCCAGACGCTCCACTAGGTACGCGTATGTACAAGCACATAAACCAGCAAACACCTATCTCTCGAATGATCAATTTATGCAAATTGGTGGCCGACTACCAACTGCTTTGTAATCAATTGACTACAAATTAACAGACCAGAGACAAAAGCGCCAATGTTTTTTTATAAATACTTTTTGATTATATTTTAGTCTACAATACGAAATGTTAAAATAGAAACATGTTTACAGTAATAATTATTAAAAAAGTTATTGTCAATCAACAAATTTGAATTAAATTGTTAAAATTGAAGTTTTGCATTGTCTAGTTTTGTGTAATGATTACATTTTTCTCTCGGATTTAATATCTCTGAAAATGCCAAAATAATCTTTGACTACAGAGCGTTATCTGTGGAAGCAAACATTGCGACAGTTTTGTGTTTATGGTAAGTAGCATAAGATCATGAGAAATTAAGTAAACATTATTATTTTACCTATTACGTGGTTTAGATTCAACTATGTCATGGACATTAGACCTTCCTCTGATATATTAACTACGTGTAGGTATATCTAATAATTTATAATAGCTGTTGTGTATCAACCATAAATTTAATTATTAAACTGTAATACAATATTGTTACAATATAAATAAAAACAATACGAACTAAAATAAATTGAGTACTTCAAATAAAAGACAACCGAAACAAGGGGTTAAAAAAATAACAACGTAATCAATTACGTTGCAGATAATCACAATAATTGATGAGGCATGGTATTATATAACTTAAGATTAACCATCTCTAGTAGACAAATCTCGTTATTTAAGAAAGAAAAAGTAAACAAAACCACTTTATAAAAGAGTAGAGCATGATAACCACAATAACCGCGCATGCCAGACTGCCAGGTTAAATAGCAGGCAAAAAGACAAAGCGAGAAAGTATAATAACAGCGAAAGTGTTTTCAAATAATTTTGTGAAGGAATTTCATTCCATAAGCCAGAAACTAAATTCTTTTGAATCCAAATAGCACATTCATTGTGACCAAACAGGAGTGTGCATAGTCCAGATTGACGGACGTTTCCTACTCAGGAACACTTACGAATCCGTAAACATTCACGAATTTACGGATTTGACAGCGACGTCACAACGGATAAACCATTTAATGCTTATTTTATGAACATTTAACAGGACTTTTTACGGGCTTATTAGTCAAAATTCACGTATGCTACAGAGGTGATGACCGTATCACGAAACTTCGGATATGCCTGACTCCTCTCGTCAGGTTACCAATTATGTCATTTTATGTAATGTTTCAAATATTTTATTCTACGAATTTTTACTACTATTTGCAAAAGTTCAAGAACCTTTAAAAATGAAAATGTGCATCTGAAAGGATTTCTACGACAGAAAGACATTTGATTATGGAAATAATATAAAAGCTGAAGGACACTCAAGACGTCTTCGTTCCCGAGTAATTGCATAGTTTTAAAAGAAAAAACTCTCCTTTAATTTATTTTTACTCTAATAAAACTCTTGGTTTTATGTTATTTAAATTATATTAATAATAAAATTATATTTTTGTTATGTGCATAAGTTTGAATTCACTTGCTTATAATTATTTACACCCAATAAAATGATAAAAAGACGAGAAACATCAATTAATTTACCCATAAATAACTTTGAAATGATGTACAGTAGCTTAATGTATTGACGATCCTGACTTTAACATTTGTGGCTACACAAAAATATGTAAAAATATTTCACTAAATAGATGTGTTTCCCTGTTTTCCTAGCGTTAAAAAGTTAAAGAGAGCAACAAAATTATAAAACAATTAATTCTAAACTTATTACTTCAGTATTCAAATCAATTTCAATCAAAATCACGCATTAATCCAAAATACCAATGGCAATGGTGACGCCAGTAAAATCTATTGAAATAAAATAACCATGAACTTGTGTCTATTGTTCATAGTGCTAATGTACCCGACACCTATTTACTTGTTAGCAACATCGGCGGAGGGTCATAAGTGGGCGATGAGGATGCGTGAACTGACATCAAGGTCTACCCTAACTGACACCGTTAACTCGGCAATCATAGTTTTACTGCACTAGGATTTATTAGGATTTATTATTAGCAGGAACAGAAATACGTAGGTACTACATGTTTAAATATTAAATGTTATAAAAATTAGTTATATTAAATATATGCATATTGGAATGTACTTCTCTAGAGTTGAGTTTTATAACTCTTTTCCCTAAGATAAAAATAAAGATATAAATATGGATAACTATATCAACAAAACTCCTATTTAATGGTTGTAGAACAAACATAGAAGAGGGTTCTTTATGTACAGTACACCTGTCCAATAAAAGTTGTTTTTATAGTGATATAAAACATGACGATGTTCAGCATTATCTGATGTTGGAATGTGACAATTTGACATACCTCCATAGGGGTTAGGGGACTTAATGGGTTCATATGGCTCCCCTTTTGATATATTAAAGAGTGCGTCGATCATTTATAACAAGCTTTTGTGGTTATTAAATTTTAATTGCCAAACGACCAGATCATATTTTTTGATATTATTCGCTTAAAGATGGGATGGAACATGAACATTCAAACCCGCACTTGGCCGTTTTAGAAGTCATTTACACATTCAAGTTCCGCTATAAAAAGATGAAGTATGCCAGTTAGCAGTCGCGGATGTTACTTTAACATGGACTACCTTAGATGACCGCATGTTCCCTGAACCACAAGTTCTTGCGGCGGATAAGCAGAGCAAAAAAACATGAACCGGTCCTGCATCCGCTATCAATGTACTGATCTATGTCTATTAATTTAAATTGACGTTTAACGCTTTGTTTTCTAATATAAAAAAGAACGTTTTAAATATAAAATATGTCGACTTATTTAAAGGCCAACTCCATAATTGATAACGAATAACACCGGACGTCTGCAATTGTGCAAAGAGAGCTCGATGATAGGCAGAACAAGTATCACAAATTATTCAATTATATCTCCAAGAAAGATCCTTCAAATGATTTATGCCCACGCAGGCAATGAGGTTGGGAGCTATGATAAATAAGGTCAATTTTACTTATTTCCTGGAAGTAACTTTTCGTCTATAAAATCATAAAAACTCCTAATATATTTTATATATTTTTAAAGTAAAGAAAAAAAGCAATAAATATGAGTGTTGTAATTATTATATACTTTTGCATATAAATATTATATAAGTACCTATAAATTAGCGATATCAATGTTTTGGGTGTGAATAATATTAGTATTTTAGTAAAGTAAGTAGTAAAGTAAAAATATAGTATTCTTAGTAAAGCATACATAAAGTACCAACTCGCTTGTAAAAGTTAAAATCAAACAATTTACATAGGCGCTTTCACCACTTTGAATTTAGCTAAAAGTTCTCAAACTCTCGCTTTATAAATGTAATTTAAATAGGTAATTAGTTAAACGACTTTGGTATTTTAACGACTATAGTTTTATGTGCAAAATGTAATAAATAACGTAATATAAATTTTAGTTTGATTTTCTCTTCTAATATCCGTATGTTTAAACTACATTATATAATTAATATTTGTAAATTAAATAGCTTATAATGTTTGTAAAATTATCTAAGTGTATAAAAAAGCAAAGAATAAAATAATACTAACAAAATTTATATTCATTTAGTACATTTTAATAGACAATTTAATAAATTCAAGGTATCAAAAATCAAGCTTTTCCTTTCTATTAAATAAATGAAATAAATAAAAGAAACATACGTCTTTGCACGTGTCATTTTTCCAATTTTTTTCGCTGCCACAATTAATAAACACAAATCAAAAAGATAATCACAACACTAAATAAAACACACGCACAGTACTTTCGTCAAATATAATAATTATCGTATTGGCGGCAAATGTCGTTCGTCACATGAGCGCTACAGTCACTCCCGTGACAGTCCCTCTCTGCTTCTCATGTAACAATTGTTTCTCTCTCATGAACTAAGCGACGCGCGATCATTCCGCCCTCCTTCTACCGACCAGTCACGCAGGTTAAAAAGAGATAAAGACCGCTTTATTCATATTTTTAAAAAGGCTAATATAACAACTAATCAAAATATTTAATTAAGGATTAATTAAATTAATAAATATCCTTTTAATTTACAACATTGCAATGCATTTTAATCTGAAAATGATATTATATAATTCAGCGCCATCTGGCGACATAGATCCGTACTACAACAACGCTGCATTTATCACCTTTGGTTTATGAACGTTTGAAAAAGAACTTGTGGTAATGTTTGCATAAACCGATAGATGACTCTGGGTTTTAAAAACTACGTTTAATTGCTGTATTACTCACATTATTCCTCGAAAGTGAAATTAAAAAAGCTTGCTACTTTTTTGCGTAATAGCAAATAAGTTTCATCGTATTTTTACGTATGTTCAAGGCTCCTGTTTTATAAAATGAAATATTTAAAAATGAAAAATATCTAAATTTTGAATTATCTCTTATAGTTTTCAAAGTAACATTTGTAATAATGATAATGGTAAAGAAGTTTTAGTTAGGTCAATGGCATTTGTTTGTAGACAAAAAACACATGAAGAGTATCGCAGACATCATGTGTTAATAATTAAAAGTTATATTATACGACAGTACTTATTTAATCATCGAGATATATTACAGTAATTAGGATTCAAAATTGATATTATTTTTACACGCATTCGTACACAACTGATGGAAGCTTCGACATTAAAATAATGCAAATTAAGTAAAATGCCTATTGATTAATAAATAATTATGTATTATAATTATCATAAATTTTAAAAATATTAATATACTTACAGTTTCTTTTTGCCCTCCGGCTGGCACACAGTAGCTGGCGGTGGAGGCAAGTCGTCCATCGGGACCTCCTCGTTAGGCGGCGACGGAGGAGACTTATCGAACTCAGCGATTGGCGCTAACTCAGGCATCGGGGACACCGAGTTGCTATCCATTGCCGATAACTTTATCGGAGACACTTTGACGATTTTATAACCACTCTCCTCGCAAAATTACACCGGCTTCCACCGGATAGACGATCTAACTGATAAGTCACTCACTTAGTATCGAATAAGTTGTTCACGTCGAAGAAATCTTATACAGTCTGGGTAGTAAAACTTTTCCAATAAGTTGTCAACAACTTGCGGCGAGGACGCAACTTTGAGACCTCAGATTAAATGGTTATTTATTATTGTACATGAAGTGCTCGTCCTGTCGGCCCCTAACTCCCTACTCGTTCCATGTGCATTAGACCGATGTGACGACGGATATTCATGCGGTGATTTTAGGGGAGCTCGTGGTGGCATACGTGTATAACGTAACGAGTAAAATTAATTACACCTCGTAATGAACAGAAATATTAGAGGCAGGAACAAATTCTCTAAGAAGTACTTCCCACAAAAAATAATATTTAGAATCCGCATGTTTACTTTGAAAATATAAACGAAGTTGTGCATCACCGACAGAGGGAGTTCCTAATAAAGATTCTAGGATTCGTTATTGATTTTATAATAAGAAAATATTTCTTGGAAAAGAAGTTTAAAATCTAATAACTGACTTCTTCAAAGCTCGCTTCGCTTTAAAAATAAAATATCGCAAACTTCGTCTATGTTATTTGATTGCGTTTTCTGTTTTCCTGACGCCATAAAACGTCATATATTATTAAATATTGTAAATAACTGTCGTGTTTCATAATTAATGCATCCCATCGTAAACAACGGAGTGCCTGCATATGTTTATAATGCAACATTGGTGCACGTAAACGATAAATTTTGTCTGACACGGAAGGACAACGGCCTACTCCCCAGTTCTGTAAAATTGACGTGACTAGACGCGGCAATTTGGAACAAAAATATGGTGTTTTAATGGTTATATGTTGTTACAATTACAATTTGATAAATTACTTTGTTATTTTGTACGTTGACCTTATACCACTATATTCAGAAAGTTACTCTTCTCAAGTTTTATCAATAATAAAATCTGCTATTAATTACACGAAGCTCATCATAAAAGTAAAATTATATACAAAACAATAGACTAAAAATCAAGATAAGTGTGTGTTGTCACACCACGGTAATAGTTAAAATGGTTTGATTAGCCAACGTAACGTCTAATCCGCGCCGCATTGTGCCAAATGTCGGCATTGTTTATTCACTAACAGACTTAGAACTCGATTATAAAAGCCTAGAAATCTAGACCAATTTACTTAACTCTCCCTTTCGTGAGAACTGTTGGACGTTCAATTGACTTCCCGTGCACGCGTTTAATTTTAGTCAAGTGCTTAACAGATGTGTACGAAACGGCTCCCGTTACTTAGAAAGAGAATTCATGGAATCTTGTGTTTATTTTGATTTATATAAAACAAAATATATTCGGAAGACTTAATAAGCTTAATATAGGTATATAAAAATAACAATGAATTAATTAGAAATCTTTATTAAATTAATATTCATACCATTCAAAATGCGATTCTAGTAATAATTTATTAAAGTGAGAATATTTAAATTTAATTATACACAAACATCCTCTAAATTTGTATAATTAACAGCCTTAATACGTGTTAAACGACACTAGCAAACTTCTAAAATTGATCAAACTTCCACAAACTTTGTAGAGATTAATAAAGTTTAAACGTAATAGTACATAGAGCTGATTTCAACGTGACCTAAATATCTCATCAGAGGAAATACTGGAGTTTGAGCACTAACTATACAGCCATGTGACTATTAAATTTATTCACTTTTGCACAGGATTAAAGATCATATTCGCATGTTAGTTCATGCTCTATGGTCGTATGTGATGTTAGCTTGTTACTCGTAGTTGGGAACTGGAGATAGGGTGGATTTGTTTTGTGTAACGGATGGTCGGCACGTGTCCTATTTTCCCATCACTTGCAAATGTAAATTACCTACTGTTTTTTACTTAAAAAGATGTTGACGTTCCGACTTTGTATTCAGTGTAATACATTTTAATTAACCTATGTTACTATGCTAAAATATAATGCAAAAAAAGTCATTATAAAAAAATGAACCCTTCTACATTTAAGAAAATTATTAATAATTTAATTTGATCAATACGAAGTTTAAATAAATATGAAAATAAAAATATAAGCCATATTAGTTATGTAATCTAACAAATGTTATTCGAGTTTCGATGTCAAATAGAAATCTTTTCACAGACAATGTCAAGATAAAATATTAAATAAATGACCTGTCGTTCTTATAATACATCGCGATAAATCAGTTATTTTATATCAATTCTTTGAAAAGGACGAGACAAAAACAATATTGAAGCTATGAATTTTATCTCGTGAATAGGCGAGGACAAACCGATTGAAGTATTTAACTATTAAGATTGTCTTTCGGAACTAATTTAAAGACTTTATGCGGTTTAGATAATATACATACGTACTTTTTCTTAATTATTAAATGTATATGTAGTATAATATGTTATTACGCAACAGAATAATTTCAAATGAAGACCCTATATGTTATTTTTCTTATTTATTTGTTGTAAATATGAAAAAAAATGAATGCTTAATTAAAGAAAAAAGATACTGTTAGATAAAAATATATCAAGCTAGAGTCAGCAAGCGCTTGTCGCTGCAAGTTGCAGATAATATGAAGTAGAGTGAAACTGTAGTGAGTGTAAAGTGGAAGGTGGAAGAGTTAAGAGGCTGGAGGAGAGAGGACTCTGGTTGAGCACGTGTCGATGTGGCTACGAAATTTATGTTCTATTTTAGTTATAATTTTATATACAAATATTGTATATTTAGGCGTATTTAATATGTATCTGAATCGTGTATAATATAAAATTTATTAACAATCTATTTTGTTTCACGCACAGGTGGACTAATAAGAAATTCAGGTTATCAGTCCAAGGTTTATGAACAAAATATATATTTGATCTTAAATGTTACTGGAGCGAGTGGGACGACTTTCAGAAAGGGTATGAAATAAATAGGATTTCTTCGAATTAGATAGTGGGTGTAATATTGGTACAAAAACCGTCTTCAAGCGTACAATTAACAACATATCACCGACCCCTGCTATTTGGATGTATCGATTTATTAGATGAATAACCTACGAGGTTCGATTAGTCAGCAAAAAGTTTAATAATTTTTTTTACATTTTTTAGACAACACTTTGTACTTACAATTTAAAAGTAGTTGTTATGTTTATGAAAATTCGGTGATGAACAATTACAATTTGAACGAATATGATCATGGGCTCGTATTCTTTAACCACTTCGAAACTCACTCGTATACTAGTTCGGTACCAATAAAGCTTTGCTATACCTTTTGTGTATATCATAGAAGAATATAAATAAAGCACTCCAGAAGAATCATATGAATATGTAGATTCTCAAGATTTCCCATTATCTAATCTGCAATTCCGGTAAAACGCACATCGAAATGTTACGTGTACATAATATCCTATTCCTCATTGACTCTACTTTATCTGCCGGAACAATTGTCAAGGTGTAATGCAGCTTCTGTCATTGGGATAAGAGCAATTACTATTTAGCCGAGGTGGTGAGGATGTGAGCGATTTGATGGCCTTAAATGAAGCCACTGGGGAGCTCTCCTACGCTTTTATATATATACCTAGCTGCCACATTGCGGATTACTTTGCAATTTATTACGTAAGTAAAATTTGCTAAGTAACTCTTTGTCACTAAATCCTTACTGAACAACAAGTTGAAATAAAAAAGATAGTGTTAATTTGAAACTGATATACCTACTAATACACTATACAACTATGCCATAACAAACAAAAAGCGGTTATTGTTAATTAAAGTGTAATATAGGTATATTTCCTTGTCAAAACAACCCTGTAATTAACGGCCACGTCAAATGGTCATCAAGCTTTTAAGATCCATTTCGCTTCGTTTGATTTTCCCTTAAATTATTTAAGTAAAGAAATGTGATAGTGGTTCTAAATTGAAAGGAAGGAAGTAAACGTCATGTTCTCATTATGAGATATGACAAAGACACTCCTATGAGTTTTATTATAACATGTCAGAGTGTAAGGGGTCGCCAGGGTGTGCTGACAAGTGAAACATGTAGACTGTAGCCCCATTTACATAATTAATTGTCAAATTAATTTCATTATACATGCTATTCTTTTGAGGATTGATATTAATACTTTTTAACTCCTATATTATAATAATAGCTATAATAAAAATAATACTAGAAAAAGGATCGTGATGTAACTAATTTGATAAAATTTACAACTTAATAAAGCGTTTATTTTTATTATTTTTAATTTGACGTTTTCAAAGTTTTACATGTGTATTTAAATCAATATTAAAAATGACGGAAAATCAAATGGCTTACAAAGATTCAGGATCTTTCAAAAGATATCTGACAGATCTTGGGTGACGATATCAAAAAGGGCTGACAAAAGCCGAGAGACCGTGAAGTTCCCGCTTGATTACATCTCAGCGAAAGCACTCCAGCAAGCTATTTTAAGATCCCTACATAATTATTCTGAACGTAAACTCTAATACTATAATTTTAAGACTCAAAATTGAGTATCACACCTTTAATGGGTCAAATAATCGTGTAATAGTCCGAAATTTGACTTTCAGCGCTTGATTTGATGTTTTGAAGATGATTCACATTTGGCTGCCTTTTAGTTTAATCGTAAATCGGCAACCAAATTAATAGTCGGCACATAATAAATAGGATGTAAGTTTCTTTAGCAATAAAAGTCGACGCGGACTATTGACTGGCAAAATAAACACCCTAATTTGATTATCTATTTCAGTAACATCATCCGGGTGTTCCGACTTGGTTAACGAAAACAAATAAATAAAAGTCCTGCATCGGAGCAAGGATCAAATGCAGCTAGGATAAATATTTATCAAAAAGAGAATTGTAGTCTGTGTGGTCTTGTCCGGAACTACAGTTCATTATCTTGATATGTGAAAGTAAATGTTGTATAATGATTGATTTGTTTATGTGAAAACTTACTTTTAAGTTAAATAATATTTAACTTCGAGTTCTAAGTTCGAGAGCATATTGTGGGACTTTTGGGTTCATCCCATGTGATTAAACGTGACTCATAAGTAGGAAAGATATGTCCCACAGAAATTTATTATACCCGACTATTTTAAGCGAAACACAATTAGATGGCAAAGGCACTCTTCGCCATGCACGGGACAAATAACAATCATCAGACTGTCTAGTCTACTCTTTTAATTAGGTATTAAACTATTGGTACTAGCACTACAACAAGCAAATGCTAATCGACTTTTCCAACGGATTCTGAGCAGTTAATTACACTTGCAAATGTATAATTCATCATAAGTAGGCACTACGTGACATTCATTTGGCACGCTCTACATTTCGCACAAAGCTCACAAAGCCTACAAAAGCTTCTGCTAATAAAAACGGACTGAAATTACACTCGTGTGCAATGGAGGCGATCGTTTTGCGCTAATATATTTTACCCCTGGGATGTGGTTTTGTATAAAATCGTATAAACTTAAATGTTCTATTTTTATGTGTATTTGGGTATATTTTATTGACTTTCTATTATACATTTCAATCTATTTTGAAGATGTTTCATTATTGTGAAATAAACATAAAATGTTCAATAAAATATTTACGAGACCACCACCTATGCCGTATTAAACTTTCTTTGTTACCATTTGATGATTGCTGCGTATAAAATATGGAGGAGAATGTATAAAACTTCAAGTTACAATTTATGGATGATTTCAAATTTCAACGACGATAGTTCTGCCATATACTTGGAGATACCTATCGGATTCCAGTTTCGTTCAATTTGGAAACAAAATTTATATTCGTGCCGAAGGTGAGTTTTGTTGTTATATGAATAAAAAACCTTTGGACATTTGCCAATAGTAAGTACGCTTGCAACTCGATAGTGTACAAATATATTCGAGTCGTGTTCTCCATTTTCTTTCTTTATACAACTGTTGCATCTTATTTACGAAATGCTTGTGACAAGAATTAAAAATAGACTTTAATTAACCAGCAAAGTTAGACAACACAGCGGGGTTTACTTAAATTGATAAATTCAATAATTGTTCTTCACCAAGGTTTAAAATTATTATTAAAATTAACCGTCAAGTAAAATAGTAAACTGTCTTAAAGTATTTAGTTAATTAAATATACTAAAAAGACACTAAGAACAATATTAAAACCGATTTCTTTGGTCGCCTAGAGATCGTCAGGATCAGTGATAAAGCCGCCATTTGTGTATTGCAATTACGTATTGTATAATTGTAGTACTTTATAATATAATAAAAAGCATAAACGTATAAACTATTACGATTCACTACGTTTATAAATATTGCATATAATATATAGTTATTTTGTTTTTATCGAATTCTTTTATATATTACTTCAAAATATCTAATAAATACAATAGCTCATCTGATTAATGCACTACAGATTTAATTAAATCCTTATTAGTATATTTAACTTTTTTTTTGTTTTACGTTAGGTAATAATGATAATGATTGTTGTGTTAATTAGATCACCATTATTGATTATATTTCATGGATGGCAAAGTATTACGATAGTTGCCATGTACCGACTTGATAAAATCAATTTTCACTTTGCAACAAATTATTTTTTATTATGTTTCTCTAGAATAACTAAATACGTATTATTTTCTAGCTTTAATTTGTTAATTAACATTGTTTACTTTACTACTAACGTCTCTCAACTACAGCTCTCACTATGATTAGCTGCAGAGAATTACCGCCTTGTGGCATTAAGCTCGCCATTGTAGATGCATTATTATTATTATTATTACTACGAAGAACTCAATTTTATTCTATGAAATTATAATATTATAAATTCACCTAATTATAAATAATTCAATTGTTTATAATATGAAATTATAACGTCATTTAAAAGAAAATAATTGAAAGCAGAATATTAGAAGTGTTATCTTCAAATCATATTCAGTATGTAGCATGCTGTAAAGTTGACCGTAACTAGCGGCTATCTATAGTTTACGAGTGTAGTGAAAGTTGTGCAGCGTAAGTGTAAGTCACATTGCACTTCTATGTTTGATATGCACCGGGGCTTGTCGGTATAATGATTATGTAATAAAATCTAACAGAAGTTAAAATTTTTTGAAAATGCAAATAATTATTGCAAACACGTGTTAAAACATTTAACTTTTAGCTAAAAAATGCTCAAAAATATGTTTCATGGACATGTTTTAAAATTAATATTTCAGGTGGATCTCTTTTTCTGTTGTGCTCTTGGAAATCATTTATCTATATCATTAAATGTAACTCACGCAAAAGTACGAATAATAAATTGCAACCTAAAATACTTGTGAAAATAACCTAGGAAATTTGATTATAATGCCGTTACAAACGAATATGCAGTTAGAGGTTTCGAATGGCGTGAGTTTGCAATCTAATCGGATTTCGAAGTTTAACTCAATTATTTCCATCCAATTGTCAATTTAAATCTAACCTTATCTGACATTTAAGTTGGTTCTTTAATATTTAATATACGTACATATACGAAACTACGACTTCATTACGTAAAAGTAGATTGATAATTATTTGATAATAAATTGCAGTAAGTTTTATTAGAATTCAATGATATGATGAGGAGGAATATATGAAATCATTTGTTATCAAAGAGGCGTAGATGGATGGAGATGTCAGAAAATCAGACATTTCCTTCCTCTCCCGCGCTTTTCTCCTGCATTCAAAGTACACTACAAATAACATCGGTACACGAAGTTATGGAGTTCAATATCCTATTGAATAACATGATGAAAACCAAATGTAGAGCGCAGGCGATCCCATAGTACTATAGAAGGCAAATAGGATGCTGCGCGCGGGACACAGCCTCCCGGTCACCGGCGCCGCGTCACGGGCGTAGTACGAGACAAAGCGCCGCCCTTCCTGCCTTCATATCTACTACACATATAATTTAAAACGGCGTGTTAAGACGACAAGACAAGCACTTTAAATAATAATTTAATAAATAAAAATTAATTACTGAGGATACTGTAGTCACAAAGAGATCAATGAACGATGTGAGAACGACTGCGACGGTCGCGAGCAGTGATATGCGTGGCGCGGTTCGCGGGATACTGGCAGCCTCCGAGCCACCGGGGGGCGTGGGCCTGCGCGGACCACACTTTTCATTAAGGAGTTGCAGGGCGCTACGCAAGCCCCGGCCGTTTCAGCGGATACCTCTGGCCCTTTGATTTATTCTCACAACAGCTACGATTCTACGACGTTTTCATAATTACTATATTAAGAGCTCCATATATTTTTAGATTTCAAATAAATTGCTACATTATACTGCAGTTGAGTTCGTAATACTTGAAACTCTGAGAAGTCATAATTACGATGATTACAATTAATGAACACAAACACTTTCGTGTGTAAAGCTCTCTTGGGATTAGAAGCGACTCAGAGCAGCATCACTTTAATATTAGTCAACTATGGCTGATGGTAACTGTTTCAAACATTTACTATCCATTTAATTAAGACTCGTAAAAATATTTTAAAGTTTCGCCTTATTAGGTTTATATTTAGTAATAAAAATTAGTATGATAATGAAACCCGTATTATTTGTTATTAAAAGCTGAAGAAATAAATTCTATTCTCAAACTCCTCGGTATCATCTTATCGCATATCGGTTAAGGAACTGCTAAATAAAAGACAGTTTTAAAATGTTTAATTACTTCATATTTATTAAGAATAAAGAATACAATAACCATTAACATTACGAATAACGTAAGTAAACTTTCTCCATATAAGAAAAATAACGACTATAAGTATTAACTTTTAAAAGGAATATTAGTGAAGTTGTTTCAGTAACAATCTGGGGACAAACATTTGGGTATTAAAAAAAATTCGATTGAAAATCATCTTAATATTGCGTAAATATTCAATGTAGATATCAAAGTAATAAATAAATACTATTTGTATCCATTACTAGTCGGTTTCATATATTATTACTAATATAAGAACTTAACTAGTTTTAAAAAAAATATATGTGGATAACTATCGTGTTCATTTGATTATTTATAAATTTCAAAACATAGAATTAAATACATCAAAACATATAGCATTTTAAATTAGTTATCATGTACGCGAACAACCTCAGACATTTATTGACTTATGTTCTTAAATGAATAACAATATCAAAATGGTTATAACTATTTGTTTCCTTTCTTCTTAAACCTATTATCAGCACCCGCTTGTTTATTCTTCTTATTAAAACTTTGCTTATGTTTCAAATTGCCAATTCTCTCCTTAACTTTCTTATTCTTGCCTTTACTGAATTTCTTAGCAACTAATGTTTCCACAGCTTCTGTTATTTTATTAGGTTTAATTTCGGTGACTATTTTCACTTTTTTAATTTTATTGGCAGCTTTGTCACTGTAAACAAATATTAATAATAATATACTTTCTTCATAAATTCTAAGTAATTCTAACAAATTGAAGATTCACTCATCAATCATATATTAGAATTTTAATAGAAATATTAGAAACAAATTATTGCACCATAGACTCTGTATTGAAATAATTCCAGTATTTGCTATCAGACATAGTCTTTACTTACCTTTTACTTTGTTTTTGCATTTTCTTCCGACCATCTCCTGCAGTTTGTTTCTTGAGTATTGATTTTAGCCCAACTGTAGTGTCGTTCATAGATTGTTTGTTAGGTTTTTGCTTATTTTCAGTTTGCTTCTCAAATGCTTTTTTATTTTTATTTACTTTTTCTACATTTATATTTTGTTTCTTGGTTGTTTCTATATGTTTGTTTGCTTTTTGGGTTTTCATTTGTTTCTTAACCTTTTTAACACCTTTCCCTTGTTTTAAAGTTTGCTTCTTGTGTGCGTCTTGCATCTTCCCTTGTTTCTTGACATTTTTATTTTTTATTTGCTTTTTATCTTTATTTATTGAAGCATTAATTTGTTCCTGACCACTGTTGTCCATAGTTTCATCATTACTAATATTGGATATATTCCCATTTTGTTTAGCTTCTGCATTTTCTTTTAAATTTTCTGTTCCATCTTCTTCAGCATCATCATCATTTACTTTTTCCGGCTAAAAAAGACAAGTATATAGGATTATTTTTCTGTCTACCAGGAACAACGTGAATAATAAACATATAAACCGAAAGTAACTTTTTATATATACTTACAATCACATTAGAAAATTTCTTGAGCTTTGCAACAAAGAACCCATCCATGTTATGTGTGTGAGGATAAAATCTTCTAGTTAACTTTAATGACGGGTGGAACCTAAGTTGTCTGTACTTAGAGAAACCTTCTGTACCAAAATCAAGACCCATCGAGACTAATTTCACATTCCTTCTTTGCAAAGCATAATTCACTACCCATTCATTTTCCTCTGGCAACACTGAACAAGTTGAATACACAATGTAACCACCTGTACTTGATTTCGCATTACAACAATCAATTGCAGCTAATAATAGTTGTCTCTGCAGATTATAACACCTCTGGATATCTGTATGATCCTTAGTTGTCTTCACACTGGGATCCTTTGCAATCACACCAGTTCCTGTACATGGTGCATCCAAGAGCACTCTATCAAAACCTTTAATAACATTCGGATACTGTCTACCATCATAATTGCTGACAACTGCATTAACAATACCCAATCTATGGAAATTTCCAACAATAGCTTTTGTTCTCTCCTTATTTGCATCATTTGCAAATAAAGCTCCAGTATTCTTCATGATAGCAGCAATATGAGATGCCTTCCCACCAGGAGCCGCACACATATCCAAAATTCTTTCATTCTCCTGAGGAGCTAAAGCCATGACAGGCAAGAAACTTGATGCTCCTTGCAGTATATAATGGCCAGCTAAATATTCTGGTGTGGCTCCAATAGGGACTGTTGAGCTGTACACAACGAGTCCAACTTTACTCCATTTGCCTACTGGATCAAGGTTTACACCTCTATTGATCAACGCTTGTGCTAAATCACGTCTTCTTGTCTTTAGACTGTTAGTTCTTATAGTAACAGGTCTCACCACTTCGCTAGCTTCTAAGAAATCAATGAGCTCTTGCACTGGAAAGATTTGCATTAGTATTTCCATTAGAAATTCATTATAACTGTAATATGTGCAGAGATCTTTCTGAAGTAACTCCACATATTCACATCTAGACCTTCCAGTTTCTTTTAGACGGTTGAAGTCGTTTAAAACTGAAACGACATCTTTGATTCTCTGATTAACTTCTTGTAAATTATTAGGATTTTGTAATTCCTCTTCGGATGGGAAAGCAAATACATCTTGTTTAGCAATGTTTAATTTCATCTCTTCATCTGCAAGTTTCTTATCAGCTTTCTGTTTTTTCTTCAATTTGACATTGGCTTTTTCTATGGGCAACATGTCATCACCATCATCACCATCATCCTTATCATCCTGGCCAGATGAATCTGAATCATATTCCATTTTACTTTGCTGTGTATTTTCATCTTCAGAATCATCTTCATCAGCATCTTCATTATCTGAATCCTTAAATAAGTCATCTAGTTTTCCAACCTATAATAAAATTTATTTTTCTTGTATTTATTTATTCCTAATTTAGTTTTATTTCCCACGGCTGTCTATTATATTATATTTGTGAAGAATCATACTGAATAATAATAAAAAATAGTGTGCTGGCAGCTTTTATGTATTATTAAACTTATGCAGCACCATTTTAATTATTCTGCCAATAGTTTAGTTTATTCATACTACTAACTACTGATATCCATGCTTTATATTAAGAAAAGGGGGACATCTTTTAAAAATGACTGAAATTTGGTATTAAAATATCAGCCAGTAGAGTCTGTAGCGGATATTGTCATATTATATTTATATTTATTTTCGTAAGAAAAGACGTTCTTCATTTCAGTAATATAAAATTACCTGATACCTAATTTTTAGCTGAAAATGTTCAAGTATCATTATAAAAATAAGTAACTTCACAGTGATATTAAAACTGTTGTTTTACCTTATAGTTCTCATTATCAGAGTCCACCTGATTATCACTATCATTAGCTACATCTTCATCATTTATTTCTGAATCATCATCTTCATCTGATCTTTCATCACTATCTACTTTTTGTTTTTTTGGATTTGGTTTTTGTTTTCCTTTTACTTTAGGCTTTAACCATTCTTTATTATCGTCTGTGAACTCTGAAAAATATAATTTAAGAATATTAATAGTTATCAAGGTGCCCACTTTTTAAAATTTTATTTTATTTTTAAAAAATGTATTATTTTAAAGTAAGCCATCTATGATTTTTATAAATATGTTTGTTTGTTTATGTCTTTATTCTTCTGTTTCACTCATAGAATATAAAAAATGTTTATAATTAAATGTAATAAATAACTTAAAATTATACCTTTAATATTAATTTCAGTGTTACTGTCATTATTATCATCACTGATGTCTTCTTCGTTGTTATGTAAAGTTGGTTGCTCTTGTTTATTTTTTTTGTTCAGCTTTGAGGCTTTCCGTTTCTCAACTAATTCCTGCTTCTTCTTCAACCTTTTTGCTGCTCTCTGTTTTTGTCTGTGAGTTAATTTCTTGCTTACATCTTCGTTCTCTACTGTAATTATTAACACAGAACTGTAAAACTGAGATTAACAGATCAGTTATCCTCGAACGAAATGGTTACAGAAATTACACACGCTTGAATACGACTTACTGCAGCTATATATTTAACGAAACAAAAGAAACGAATTAAATAATATTGTACTGATATAAATACTATTAAACTTACGGAGTTCTTTACGAAATACCGGGTCTCCCTGCTTTCGAGCTTTTCTTCCAGGTCCTTTTTTAACTTTCGTTCCATCAGTAAATTTAGCTTTCCTCCCCATGGTACTAATATATAGTATAACTTTATGTTACTATCCTATTTGCAAATAAATAACATCAAAATCACATCCACATTTCTTTAATTCAACACGTGCTTCCAGCGTTTCCACACAAACAGCGATCGGAAAGCCGCTAATATGTCAAATCCAAGTTTTTTAAATTTTTTAATTTCACTTTTAGGCAAAGGAACAACCGAGTTCATCCGACTCCGTGTGTGTTTTTTTTTTGGCACATAAAATATTTAATTATTTACAGCTTCTTATTAAATGCATGTAATAATGAATAATTCACTTTTTGAACACTAAGTTCTTATTCATTAAAACTCCTGCAAAGTAAAAAAATGTTAGTGTGTTTAGCCTAAGGAGTAGTTTTCACAAAAGGTAAAAATTCGTTACGTTTTTCTAAATAAAACAAGTAAATACGCGTTTTGCGTGCGAATGAGATTTATAATTACACGTTTTGCGTCCGAATGAGTTTTATAACTTTTTGTTTTATTCTGTTACAAAAGACTTGTTGGATATTAGAATAAATAGCGAGCAGCACATTTATGTTTATTTATTTTTTATATTTATTTATGTTCATGGTACTATTTTATATTTCGGTTGTCTATATTTTTAACTTAATACAATTATGGTTTATAATGCAACGTTAATCGTGCAGAGCGAACCTTGTCTATGGTTACCATAAAAACGCGCGTTAAATTAGATTGTATGAATGAGTATTAAGACCTTATCATTAGCTGTCAATACCGTCATTTCACTCGTTTCGGAGGGGTCGTTTCTCGTTGGGGCTCGAAATTTCATAATACTTTACTAAATTTAAATGTAGTGCTCTTGCTTCTTAAGAAAATGAATTATTTCACTTACGAATTTCCTCACAGATAGCCGTGTTTAAATATGACGATAAAAACTTATTGGTTCGTTATACCACGAACGTTGATAAACAAACGTAATTTCAGGTAATTATTTGCTACAGTGAATTCAAACGTTAAATGGTTTAAAAAGTAATATTATACCTAACGTGGTATCTATTTTAATTTTTACAGCTTCCAGGGTCAGCGCATAAATAGAAACGACATCTGTCAAATTTCTTGTGAACCATCACAATATGGGAGTCTGATACAGAATCGCAATTTTTTCAATTTTTCAAATAGTAATAAAAGAAGACAATATTGCGGAAGACAACTAGTCGGGTAATTACATATACAATTCTATTTATTTATTTTTATATCTCCCGGTGATTAACTGACACAAAATGTAGTTAATTTTTTTGTGAAATATAAATATGTTATCATTATTATTTTAGGCAAATAGTAGCGACTCATAAATCTCTGTAAAGGGCTTATTGTGTGATAATGACCTTCAGTGATAAACACATTTTTTGGATAAGATATCACTACCATTACTTCATATGAAATAATTGTAATTATACTTGTGTACTAAACTTTTACACTTGAATTAACAATTAGAATATATCAATTTATTGCTCAGTGAACTAAATAAATCTAAATGAATATTCATATTTCTAAATTGAGGATGACAATTTGCTCTCATAAATAAATAGGAATATTTTACTTGTTATATAAGTAGTGTTATTTAATAAACAAGATTTATTGAACAAAAGTTATTGGGGCATAACCATGTGAGGTATACGGTTGCATGCAGGATTGTATTGCACAATTATTTGTGCAATTAACCTAACATATCCCACTGCACAAGTTGAATGAATACATGTCTTGCCACACTTGACAAAGCTTTTGAAATATCAGACTAACATAATAGAAAATACACATGCTAATTGGTCATTTTAAGTCAGTTAAATTGGATTAGTGAATAGTTTTGGTAGAGGGTGCGGCATGGGAATCTCCCACATTTCAGAAAATGCCAACACCTAGTGTTCACTAAATGTGAATATAACCTTCCTGGCAAATATATATTTTTTTGATATCTGTTTTCTTTTACCAGCTTGTTGAAATGTGGGAAGTTCCCATGCCTCACCCAGTATTATATTAATGCATTTCATGTTTCAGGTATACAATGCATCAAATGTATGAAGTGGTATCAGATGTTGAGAATTATTACAAGTTTGTGCCATGGTGCAATCAATCAGTTGTTGTACAGAAATCACATCAGCATCTTAAGGCAGATCTTAAAGTAGGATTTCCACCTATAAATGAAAGTTACACATCTAGTGTGACATTAGTAAGGCCGCATTTGGTGAAAGCAGAATGTACAGACGGCAAGATATTCAATCATCTTCTTACACTTTGGAGATTTAGTCCAGGACTTAAAAAAGATCCCCAATCATGTGTAGTGGATTTCCAAATATCCTTTGAATTTCGGTCTGTCTTTCACTCAAACCTATCGAATTTATTCTTTGATCAAGTCGCGAGACAAATGGAAGGTGCCTTCATTAAGGAAGTTGGCAGACGTTATGGACCAGCCAAATTAGAACCAAGAAATCTGTTATTAAATAAGGAAAAATTAAAAAGTTGACATTAATTTAAAATGTATAGTTACTGATTTTGCTATGATTGCGAATGTTAATATTTTAGAGTTGATTTTATTGTATAGTTGATCTGTTCTTTCAGTAGCTATAAAATGCCAAAGTTATTCTTAAATAAAAATTTTAAAGAAATCGTTTGGCTTTTGTGGTTGCTGTAATATAAAATTTATGGTAGGTGATAATAAAGTACTCCTATGTTGTGAAACTAAATATTTTATTTACATCTGGCCGCACTGTGATATTGTTACTGGTATTTTTGGTTTATTATTGGGACCAGTTGGTACATTTTCTATTTTTCTCATTACTAATAGCCCATCGATTACTCTGCCAAAAACTACATGCTTATTATCTAAGAAGTTGCACTTAGCACAAGTAATAAAAAACTGGCAACCATTTGTATCTTTTCCACTGTTTGCCATTGAGAGTAATCCTGGTGAGTCATGTTTTAATGTAAAGCTTTCATCTGCAAATGTACTCCCTCCATATATGCTCATTACACCTGTACCATCACCCTGAAATTTTTAACATTGAATGATCAAAGAATTGAAATATCAAGCGATTAGCAATTTGAGAAATATTAAACTTACATTAACGAAGTCTCCGCCTTGTATCATAAAATCTTTAATAACTCTGTGGAATGTAGCTCCTTTATATCCGAGGGGAACGCCATCTCTCCTGTACTCTCCAGTACAAAATTCTCTGAAATTTTCACTTGTTTTTGGCACCATATCAGCAAACAATTCAAATATCATACGACCTATCTCCTGCAAGTTTAATATTTTCATTTATATTATCGTTGTTTAAATAAAAATTTATGAAAATAATATCGGACACTTACCGTGGTTCCCACGGTTACATCAAAAAATACTACTGGATTATTGGGATTTCGGAGTTGTGTTTGGATTTGATTCCACGTAGGCATCTTAATAACATGTAATGCAAATGCGGTTTAAAAAATAATATAAAGTTCGCCCTCACGCTTAGGTTATGAATATAAACAACAATGTCAGTTGTCACAGTCAGATAAAAATGAGAAGCCGGCATTCGAGCGCCTTAATTTTTCTATCCTGCGGACTTGTTTTTCTATGGTATCATGCCCTTGTTAATGGTTAAATATCTTGTCTGTGGTTAAAACGTGCATGTCAAATTTGGCAATACAGTAGTTGGCGGATGTTGTTTTATTGTCGAGACTAAATAATAAATACCGGAAGAGATTTTTAACATTGTTCTAGCAAAAGACGCGTTTGGCTGGGTGGTTTATAAGTCGTGGTAATCATACTTTGTACATTGAGTCTGATATATATTAGCTTTGATGCAGATGGAGGTGAATTTATACGATGTTTTAAGTTGTGAAAGGACTGCATCGTTGGATGAACTTAAGAGGAGCTACCAAAATTTGGCGCGATCCTATCACCCCGACAAAAATTGTACCCAGATTGAATCGGATGAAAATTTCTTACTTATTCAAAAAGCGTGGACTGTTTTAAGGGACCCCATAAAAAGGAGACAATATGATTCAGAATTGGCCTGCCAAGAGAATTCCGAGGCTTTAGTATATGAAATTTTACACCTCAATGATTTAGAACGTGATGCTGATTGTGATTTCTTTCAGTACTCGTGTAGATGTGGAGGCACATATGTAGTCTATAATAGTGATCTTATTGCTAGTAAAATAACAGTAGACTGTGATGAATGTTCATTTTCAATACAAATTACTGTACCTGAATCCTTCACAATAGCTAGTAATGATAATATTAGGCAAAATAATCCATAAAATTTAACAAATTTTGAAGATTTGGTGCTTATTTTTTATTCTAATCAGATGCTTTGGAACTTCCAAGTGTAGTACACCTCAAAAAGCGTTTTAAATTAGTTTGTTGTAAATCATATTCCCAAATAACCTGAACTCCACATAGTGGTCCATATGTATAGTTTACAGAATATGGAAAGTTTGACTTCCTGTTATATTGCAATATATTTGTTAAACTAATATCAATATTGTGTAATAATTACCTATTAAATATTTTAATATTCATATTCTTAGTTTTATTTATTCTCAAATTCTATAAAGATCTGAACCGTTTTATAACTGCCGACAGGATGTATGTCATGACCATATTCCTATTAAGGTTTATTGTTTATTAAAAAATAATAATAATACTGGAAGCTTCACAAATATGTGACTTCCATGGCAGTGTTTAGCGTGACAGTATCTCAGGTGCAGGTTCTTAATTTGATTATTGATAAAAACAAATACATTATTTTGTTAATAGTTAACCCAGATGCCAGACGTGTTAGGTTAGGCACCAAATCAACTTTTCGTGCTCTTAATATATATCGAAATAAATGGAACAAAGGAATGATGGTGGGTATTTGAAATAATAAACAAGCAAATTTTAGTAATAATATATTAATATATATTTCATTGTAAAACATAAATATCTAAAGAGTAAAAATATTCTTAATCTTTATGGTTAACTCATAATTGTTGTTGACTACACATATTTAAAACTAATCTAAAATATTTTTTGTACAATACTAAAAGGTGATTTCATTAATAGTTTCATAATTAAAGTGCTGAATAGAAATAAATTAGTAGTATGCAGAAACAAATAGATTGAAGCAAGTCGTCATTACACAGATTATGAAATAATTTATTTCCTAGACAAGATCTAAGCTATCACATGGCAATATATAAATATGATAACAATAATTTTGCAACTATACAAATACTTCATTGGCAAGACAATTAAAACAAATAGTTACATTAATAAATTCTTTGATCATATACAATAATTAATTTTAATTACTTTTAGAGAGAAGAAAACAATTTAAATAATAGATAAATTCACATTTTTAGGAAAATAAGCAATTTGCCATACTACAACGAATAGCAAAAACATGGCCACCACATCAAACTATGTTCCTGAAACACAGCAGTGTAGTAACACAATTCCAGAGCTTACCTTTCCTTAATAGGTAAGTCTATTTACATGCTCATTGAGATTACATCAAGTTAATTCAAAAATCTAACTTATATTCTTAGCACGACATTGTGCAATTTAACCTTAACAGTTCACACAATTTGTGCCTAAATTTGTACATTAAAATTATCATATAAAACAGTCCAATTGGATAATACCAATAATCACACACACTGCTGTTCAACACTGGTGTCACATTCTCACTTTATTCACACATCGATCCATAAAGTTCTTTTTCCTTTTGGTTTGTGTGGCTGCATCTAATGGTAATGAGAGATGTGCGTGGACATTTTCATCGCCTTCCAATATGCCCTCACAGCTGCGACATTTCCGGTGCAGTCTATCAAATTCATCATTGTGACTGCATTCTTCACTCTCTGACAAACGTTCTGGTAAGCTGTGCAAAGATTTTTCTGGAGAAAGGGCTGTGCTTGATAGCGTGTCGTTGCTACGAGTCGATCGGGTTTGCTTTTCTAAGGAAAATTCTCGACGACGACGCGGTCTAAAAATAAGTCAAAATTTGTAGCTTTAATTAATTTGTGTGTTTAAATTCATTTAAAATAAGTGTTTAAGACGGCGAAAGCGCATGAGTAGATAAGATACCAATTTATGTAACTTTGAAACATGTACTTTAGTCACTCATTAGTATAGACATGTGAATAAAACAATTTATGGTGTAAGTTACCTAACTGGTGGCAGGGTGTGTGATAGTTCTAGTCAATCTGCCTTGTCGCTGCCTCTACTTTCACATGAAGCCATACGTTGATAGTTTGGTGGTCCTCTGCCTATAGTAGCGGTACTAGGCGTTTGAACTTCTCGTCTAAAAGCCCCATCCAATCTAGTTGCCAAATTTGACTTACCACGTAGAAAACTAAAATAAACAATTATTTCATTAAAATTATAGTATTGTGATAATACATTTGTTTATTTTTTTATTTGTTCTCTACACACCTCTCTAACTTCTCAACACACGCATCTTGATAGTCGTGTATCCATCTTACGCCGTTAAAATGGCACACAGCTCTCATGTCTTCTGGCAATTCTTCTGGTTCAGGCCACATAAAGTTATCAGTAATTGGAACGATGTTACATTGTGATTGTAATGCCGCTACAATTTCCTAAAAATATATTTAAAAATCAGCTTGGATGAGATCTTATCAAGGCTCTTTTACATATTAGTAAGTAACTTACCCGGTGAACCCAGTCTTTTTGTTCATTGTCATGTTTGCACCGATCTAAAGCAGACGGTGTAAGGACCAACAAAAAATGTTTTGCTTGTCTTATACTTTGAAGTAAATTGTTATCGAATTTTCCAGCTTCTAGTCTTTCCACGTCAATGAATACTGTGAATCCTCTGAGCTGAAGGTGAACTTTAAGCAGACTAGCTAATTGAGACCCATTTGATCTTCGGTAACTTACGAACACGTCTAAATTCTTTTCCATTATCTCTTCGCCTTTGATCGGCAAAGAACTTTCGTAAGCTGAAAAATATATAAAATATTACATTTTAACGAAAACGATTAATGAAGATTATGTTTAAATTTTATAAACATTATTTTTTTTAAACCTTGTATTATGGCGATAATCATATCATAAATTTAGATAAAAGTGACGTGTGCGTGTTTACATTATTATAGAATATATTTATAACACATCTACCTAATAAAAATAGATTGCGTACAATATGTTATGCTCACCTCTAATTGCATTCAGTATTCGTAATCTATGTATTCCATTAATAATGCTACATTCGTTTTCTAATTGTTCGTCACTTAACCCTCTAATAGATTCCTTGTCCACTCCGGCGTTTAGCATGGCATACGTGTAAATGGTATATTCTGGACCAATTGATTGCAAGAAATCATTTAAACTGCCCGTGTCTCTTGAACTGTAGTCGGCCATTTTCTTTAATTGTTGCAGTTCGCGCGTGAACCTGGAATTGTAAAGCCATTAATGTGTCATGCTTTAAAGAAAAAGGAATATAATAAACATTTGTAAACAGCTACCTCTTTCTTTTAATTCCGTTTTGAAGACCTATATCTTCCTTCAGATTATCTTCAGTTAATTGCAATAACAAGTCACCATCAACCCTGCTATCTACAAAGTTGTTTGCATATTCAGTGAATCCTATTTGTTTCACCCATTCCCACACGTCTTCTATCGACCAAAGCGGCACTTGCTGCGACAGTTTGTGTGGTACTTCCTCGTCAATCAATCTCAAAGCTTGGGCAGCGTATTTAGAAGCCACAGCATTTGGGCAACTCGCAACTTTTTTTAACGATTCTATAGCTCCAATTTCTCTGAATATTTCGGTATTTCCTTGCTGCTTTTTGATACCAGCCTCCATACAAAAATGGAATGCTGCTAAATTTCTTGCTTCCTCTCTTTTCGAACTCAAAACAGGAACGAGTCTTTGCAGCCAATTTTTACTTTGACCATGTGCATGGGCAAGATTAGATCGCGCAAATTCGGATGGATTATGAGAAGTTACAAAGGGTTCTACTAAATCCAACGTGCCTGATTTGAGAACAGCTGCTTCAATTTCTTTGTTAGCAACTAATACTGCTATAGCAAGACATGCATAGTACTTTATATTATCGTCATTGTGAAAAGCTAAGGGGAACAACCACATTGGCACTTTACGTTTTATCATAGCTTCCTGGTTCTCAGCTCCACCATATAGTGAAAGATTTGCCAAAGCCGTTGCACAATGTCTTAATGTTTCTACATCGTTCTTTCTACATTCAAATAAAACAGCATCTAATCCTCCTAGTTTAATAACATCACCACACGTTCCTTCGCTGTGTTTAAATAAATGCTCAAGGATTCCAGTCCCAGTTCTAGAATGATCTACAGAATTATGTTTTGTACATACGCAGGCCACATTCACAACTTTTTCTAATCCATGGTCTACAACATGCGCCCTGTTTTCTGTGGTAAGGCACTGTTCCAAGAGTTTAGCGGAAGAAAATTGTAATGCAAGATTATTGACGTCTAAACAATTTTCCATCAAGATATCAAGGCCTCCAGTTGTTCTGAGTGTATTACATAATGAGTATCCAAGTTCATGACCAAACGTAGGTACTGCCCAGGCCCGCCTCAACACTTCATTTAATTTATTAAAATGTACCGACGCATCTTTCATGTCCATTTGTTTGTTTTGAATTGACTTAATAAATGCACTCATACGACAAGAATATTTTTGTATAGCCATTTCAACGTCTTTAGGGTTTGAATGAGAATTCAGTTTTTCTAAGTCATCTAAAGTCAAATTACTGAGATCCTCGTCGCCTGGTTTGATAGTTCCATTCAAAAGTTGACTCATCTGAAATACAATAAACATATGGGTAAAAATGCCTTATAATCGTACATTGAGCATAATTAATAAATATATAATAAAGTTAACTCACCTGTGTAACAGTCGATTTAGTGCATAAATTTTTGTTTGAGATAGTCATGTTCGAGTGCGCAACACTTGAGTGTTCCTTGTGACTAAACATTCCGGAAGATGTGACAGTTTGACGTGATTGAGCTGACGTCATCGCTTTCTTCTCCGCGCTAAAGGCATCAGTCTGTAAACGAGAACTTGATGCAGACATATTGTTTGCTTCCTGTGCTGTCAGTTCCCCAGCCTTTAATGATCGCTGCTCCTGGAATTCAGATAACAGCTATGTTAACTCGGCTGAAGGTGAAATATATTAGCGTTACAATTCAAAGTTTCATTTGAGCGTAATAATACATTGAACGTTTCCACTATTCAATAATGTTTATATCACACTTATTACAATAATATTTCTGTATATTTAGCACGCATTTATAATCGAACACTTTATTACCGCTATCACTACACGCAATTTGGGTTTCGACCGACGTCGGGAAGACATTGTGACTGACTAAAAGAAATTGCGATATTTCATGAAACAGAAACAGCTTTTATAATAGAAAACATTGAGTACGTCACGTATTTGATAGCACAGTTCATGTTCCCATTGGATTTAGGCCAACAGTATGAAAACCGCGGTTCTACTGTGATTATTTTAGCAAAATATTCGTCATTTACGTCATAAATGAAGGTCGGACTAGTGTTTATTTCAAAAAATACGAATCTCACCAGAGGTATCTGCGATTGGGGAGGATAACGCGACAGGACGCCTCGCCGGACCGGCCACGGGGCCGACCCCCCGCCTGCTGACATTCCTCTGCTAAATTTAAATCAAACTATTCGTGTACTAGCACGCGCAGGCGCAATCCAAACTTCCGCATGTGCTCGCGCGCACGACGGACTGGCAACGACTGAGAGCAGAGTTCGCGGTGCCATTGCGATAAGCGCAGGGAGATAATGAACTCACCGCCCCCGGTGATCCTCCGCGACGCAGGATCCTGCAGGTCCACGTTAATATACGTCCCGTCATAATAAAATCATTTCAACACAATAGTTCCGAACACTACTAGTAACAGTCAGAAGCTTGTTCACGTAACAAGAGCTTTTGCGAACTGAACGTTTTGATGGCGTAGCAGAGGGGACGAGACTATTGATCGGTCTCAGTCAGGCGAGGTCGTCGCGTCCTTCGGCGCGCCTTAACGGCGGCCAACGAAGTGGTAGCGTGTCCAAGAATCTAATAGTTAAATTATATACAACCCCAGTTTATGCAATAATACTGGGTGAAATAGTTTTTTTTTAATTCTACATTTTGAATAACGCCTGTTTTACCAATAAGTAATAATTACACTTCATACTATAAATGATGTAAAATTGTATTATCACTAACCTGAAGGTAGGCAGCGTTTTGTTCTGCTGTTAGACCTTCTGCTTGCAAGAGGCGATGTGAGGCCCCGGCAGCGCTGCGTTCCGCGTATTGCACATCACCATGTTGCAAACGCCGCAAGTGAGCGCTGTTAGCTGCTGACCTAGATGCACTGTAACCGTCGCTGACAACACGAGTGGAGCTTGCAGAAGTGACTCTCGCTGCGCTGTACTTTAGTTCATTCGCAGTACTAGAAGATCCAACTGATGCTGTACTGGCAGATAACAATGGCTTATCGCTGACAGGAGGAGGCGTATCCGATTCTGGAAATGTCACCAAGGGACCTTCTCCCGTCAGCTCACTCATATCGCTAATGTCACCCATGTCACTCATTTCACTTAAATCACGAATATCCGGAAGATGCGATTCATTCAAATCGTCTTGGTCTACTATGTTCTCCATTGAACTTCTCAATCTGCAATAAATTGAAAATTAATAGAAACTATATACTTAGTTTAAAAAATATTGCTTTTGTCGTGGTTTGGCGAAATCTGAAGCATTGAGACTGATTGTCGTTGTGAACTGCACGTAAAATACAAGGGAATGGCGGGTGGTTTTGGCTATCGGCCAAGGTCACTCAGGTGAGCGGGCTGATATGTTGGCTAATGACTTTTGGTTTGTTTTTCCTAATGTTATATCTAGCAATTTCTGTGTGAATATATGCTCATTATAGAATGTACCTTTTTTGAAATTCTAAAGCCCTAAGGTTCTTCATCTCTGAGATCGAACTCTGAAATTCCTTAAGATCAGATTTCACAGAGCTTGCCTTCATTTCTGACGTTGACATATGTTGCAACCTTTGTGACGACGACTGCATTCGCTGACTGGACGCTGAGCTGCTCGACATCTAAACAAAATGTATCAAATTCAATTAGTACGTAGAGAAAAGTCCTTCTTAAATTAACACATATGATGTATCCATCCTGTTTGTTTATCATATGTAGAAAACAGCGAAGCTATAGAAAGTATGTTATCAGCTTTAGTACTGTGTATTTTTCAGTGCCAATGTTAGAAAGATATTTTGACAGAGCGGGCGTCACGCGGTTTGGCGCACCTACGACCGTAGAAAATAAAAGCCAGGGCTGGTACGAAATAGAAATCCTAAAATAACTGAGCCATTTTAAACTTGCATGTCTCACCGGTGTTCGTGAAATATTGGCAGGTGTTATGTAATTCTACTTATTATCGTCGGGATATTGGTGATAGAAATAGATGAAATAAACATTCACAAAATTTGATAGATTTATAGTATTAGGTGCTAGGTTAGTACTATATTATTGCCGATATGTCAATTTAAGAAAATAAAATTAATTATTTCACAAATAAAATAATATACATTTTTTTGAAGTGTATTTGTATGAATCAGTAATTGTGGGCGGTGTTCGATGCAACAAATGGCGGTAAAACAGTATACGCCGAATTTTATCTCTACTCGACGACCTTGAACCTCACAGTCGAATCATAGAAACCTTGACGTATGCCGGCCGGCTTCGCCTTCGACAAATCGGCAGGTATTCAACATAAGTCCGAATTCCTGCGTGGGCGATCATTCATTCTAATACAATTATAAATAATACCTACTTCAACCATTGCTAATCAATTTCCATTTTCTTTTATAATCTACATTCCTTATTTTTCATGGTACGATATTAAAGAATTCTTAATCAGATAAGTTTGTCTATGTTATTATTTTTATCACTTTCACACTAATACATGAATTACTGCGTGAAAAATAATCAATTAAATAATCATGACTATAAATGGACATAGTCCGTATTAAGCACTCTATTATAATTGTAAGAAATTATTAATAACACATTTTATAATAAGTTGTTTTGCTAACACATGTGTACCAGAAGTATTTGGTTTCTCTACCAATGACACAACGTTGTATGGCTCTTTTTTGGCCCTGAGCCAGTAGTAAAATGTACACTTTTTAAAATTATATTATTATTATCTAATGAACTACTGACTTACTTTTAGTATTTCATATTCGGTCCATTCATTTTCAACAGATTATTGAACTTATTTTAATGTGAATGCACACTAATTTACGAAAATTGGGACATATTGTGTTTTACTTTTATGGTATCTTTATTTATTTATTTTTCACCCAACTCGTGTTGAACAAATTCAAATAAATTGACCATTTTACGGGCACGCCCAAGGCCAATTATATATCTTACATTTTTAATACAAATGTTTGCCGAAAGACTGTATTTATATTATAATAATAACGTATTCCTTTACTGACCTGTTGAGATGAAGAATTTGTGGCTTGCGTATTCAGAGATGGATTTTGACGAGATGCAAGACTATTCTTCTTAAAATTTTCCATGACGGTGTTTATGTCTGTAACGCTACCGGTTTGTTGTTTCATACCCGGTTTCCCATCAAATTGGAAATCCGTTATCTATAACAAAAGAAAATATGGTTTAAAATCTATTTAATGTTGAATATAAGAAATGAGGTCAAAAGAGCTATTGACTTTGTAATAAGGTGTTGAAACATGACTCAGAGGGGAGTCCAACATCACTGTTCGTCCGAGATTCATATCACGCGCGTATTGAAACATTCAGTAGGAGGCGCACATGCAAATGTTGACAAACCCGCTAACATCGGCATCCGTATTGTGTTTAGACAAACTTGCTCTGATTTCTAATTGCATAAAATAGCCCACTTTACAAATAGGATATTTTTATCGTACTTTACGATCGCATAAGTTGATTAATTTTCAAAACTAGAGTTATTATTATCTATATCTTCAGAGTTATATCGCAAATGAGAACGTCTTTATTTACATAAGGAACCTGATTTATGAGTCAGTCATAAGAGAGTATGTCAGAAATGCCCCCTATTGACCCGCGAATCTGTGACTCGATAGTACTCAACATTGATTTAGATGTATTTGAATTAATAACTGCCCATTTTTTGGTGAAATTAAAATCGCTTATACGATGTTTGTTTTTGAATTCGACGGCGGCACTGTATAAGGCGTGTCTTCCTCAATGTCTATCGTGACTTTAATCTACTGCGCACTAAAATGGTATGCACTTTATATATCTCGTGAACTGAACGACAAGAAGCTCATTTTGGTTGTACCTACCTATGTGTATTCAAACATTTTACGTTTTCATCATCAGTGACATAATATAATCGTGTGAATGAATTGTGATGAGTAACCCTAGTATAACGAGATTGCGTCGGATGACGTGTGCTGACGCGGATGATGCTGATGTCATGGTCGCGAGCCAATACCTCGCGTGCGGTCTATCCAGCGTCACCTACAACGTTGAACTCACAATTATCTTTATTTATACGCCTGATAGTAACAATGGTAGATATACATTCTTGTGCAAAGTGGTCTATAATTAACTGTTTTATTAGACTTTTGGCTCAGTTTCATTACAATTTAAAGGAATTGAAAGAAGAAAAAAACAAAATTAATACATGTATTCAGTCTGCACGATCTTTGGGTTTATACAATTTTGTAGGTGACTGACTGTACACAACCGGAACACAAATATAGGCGAAGAATCAATGTTTGTCCAAGAATTGCTTCCAAACGACAAAAGTGTGTTGTCTTGTATAAGATCAACATGTAACTTTTATCAACCGGTTAATCGTGATCTTCTATAGTAGCTTTCTAAACATTAATCGTACTTTCAAAATATTATAATTTTAATTATATTTGTGATTGTCATTGAACTCTAATGACTCCAAATTTTAATTTTATGACAAATGGAGAAAGCATAAACAAGGTGACATACTCGTATTTTATCAAATGTGCGTCGTATTGGTTTTGTTGCCTTTGATAACTATGAGGTTTTGTACGCGCCCGCCGTGATAGCTCACATACTTTATAAAACCATAACATTATTATCCAATTAAATATTACGATTTAATTTAAACATATTGTTGGTATTATTCAACTTCTGTCATTTACACAATATATTGAAATACAACGTGGGCGTAACGATCCGACGCTTATATTTTTCATTAAATATGCTAAGCCCATACCGTATAAACATAATGTCCATCTACTTAGAATCACATAAGAACTCAGTCGGTTGTTATTTATATTATCTGTTTAAATTCCATGAAATTATTCAAGGAAAACATAATATTATGTACTTTGATAATAAATACATCTATATGTTTAGACCTGGAGCATGTAAACAATGCTCTATAGCTGTGAAATTGGAATTATATTAAGACTGTTGTGTCTAAAAGTTTTAGTTGTCAACAATCATAAATTTAAAAAAATAACTTTAATTGGATGCGTTTTTACGATAGTTTTATCAATAAAGCGTAGTAGAATACTTCTGTTCTGATAATTTTATTTCTCACAGACATAACTGTGAAACTGTTGCATATTATTATTATCAACGTGTTAGCCTGTGCCAGCTGCATTCGTTGCATTCGCGATCAAGATGCATTGTGTGACGAAGGTCAGTGTTGCATACACACTATAATATTTACAATATTGTAATTAATCTGGTCACACTATCAGAAGCAAACAGTTTTAATTTTAAACTTGTTTTTTTGTTTAATGTTTATTATTGTGAGTTTCATTCAACAAGTTGCAAATATTTTCACAAGTATAATCCTCAGGTCTATTTGCATATTGGTAAACTTTTGTAGCAATTAAGTCCAATGCCATGTTTGGTGTAATTATTAAAGTTTTAGGGGGAGTTCTATAATAAATTATATCACATCACAAATAAATTGCGGTTTAACAATATCCGCCAAAGCTCGCACAATGGTGCCGGTTCGCAGTTGACGAGTAAAACATAATAGTATTACCTTGTGTTGAGGGAACTATTAAAACTATACTGCGTGTGCAGGATGTTGCTTATCTAGCGTCAGATCATCTTGAAATTGTTCGAGTGTGTACGTTATTTATATCGTTTGAAAAGGCACAATCTATCACTTATCGATATCACAGTCGAGAGGCAGCCGTTGATCGCGTGGATCGTGGATGCTGTACGCATCTGACACGTAGCGATACGCCGACGGCTACGGCGTGACTGCCGGCGATCTCTAACCGCAACCACAATGGGCTAATTAGAATGGCGAGCCGATCGCGGCGCGGGACGCGGGGATCCGCCCACGGACCCAAGTTGGCCGGACCTTCATGAGTTTAACTCACGGAAACTAACTACTATTTCGATCTTATCAACGTGTCTCTCTAATCTGTCAATAGATATAATTATGTGTATTGACAAGATTTGCATTATTCAAAAGGGAACATTGATAGACGTTGCACCTAAAATAATAGATTTGTTTAAAATATATTATAATAAACGCAAAATATACACGTTTAATGCGCTGAAATACGGCTTGAATTTTGTTTCAAAAACTACGAATGGATGTGAATTGTGAAACAGACGCGACAAGGCTAAGTCATTGACCGCCCAACGTCCTTAAATAACTATACATTATTTTATGTCTGACATAAATCCTTTATGTATTGGAATTTGAAATAAGGTAAACTATTTAAATTGCCTTTACAAAATGGACCAAGTAGCCCCATCAAATTTAGCTTCTATTATGTAGGCATGCCTATTACTACTTGCTTAATGAATCAGTACACCAACTAATCAATTCCTTCTTAATTAATCATTTGTTTTCTGAAATCGAATCAATGAGTGAGCAATGAACCGCTCAGTCAGCCATCCGTTAATTACAATTTGCTATGCAGCTATACCTTTCGGCAGTTCTATTAAAAATTATACGTGAATATAAAATATTGTGGTAGCCAGCATTATGTCTACCATATCCCGATGAATCAGCTTTGTCGAGTACTGACGTTCTTGGTACTTCGTTGCGAGTTCTAAGAGCTATGACTAAATATTACTACACCGTATATTCATTCATTAAACGGTTTGTTTATAAATCGAGTGTTGTATCAAGCACATGCTATAAAATATGTAATTAATACGATAGCAAATTAGATAATGTTGACTCAGCGATATGAAATGATAAATTATTTTCGCTTTTTCCACATCCATAATTTTCTTTTTCTAAAACTTATGTCATACGCAACGTAGCGTCATTTAATTCAGTTTAATGATTTATTGTGTGTTTGCGCTATCCTTATATATCCTAAAATACAGAATATCCTAGTGGATTCGGGGCATTTGGTAGCAAGGTCGAAATGATAGGAATCGCGTGTACAGACATAGATGCTGTGGGTATAATATAAGTTCATTTGTATGATCTTACACAAATAGATGAATCATCGAATATCGAGAGAAGAAAACGAGTCTTCATTTGATATTAGTCATGGCTATTTTGACAAGAATTTATATATAAAAAGTATGTACAAAAAACTATCAATCTCCTTTTAAATTCTACTGTGTATGTTTCTCGAAATTCAATTCAATTTCATGTCAAATATGAAACTAAATTTAAAAGAATTATGTAAACCAATGGGTTTCGTCGTGTACATTATTTTTGACGTTTGAACACGAACTTTAAGTGTCACTGTGTTTTACATTAATTAATCGAAGTTTAGTTTGGTTGAAGCCAAACACGATTACGAGCTGATTGAGTTATGTGATCAAACTTCTGATACTATTGTTAGACAATATCAAAGGTTGCTATTTTTAACCAATATTAAAATGTAAGCTATTAATAATTCATCTATTGACTTGCACACAATTGTGAATCATCGCTCATTCATGTAACCAAACATAACTATTATACTTTAACAACATAATAACTAAGAATTTATGACTAAGCGTGTACAAACTTAGGATGGGTTCCCAAAAATTACTACAAAAAAATATTTTCTCTACCAAACTTTTCCTCTGAAGTGAAACAAAAAAAAACAACACATATGCATTAGAATATTGTTTTTTGTCCGTCATTTTAATCCTTTGATGTGGCCGTTCAGATAAGCGTTGTCATATGACAGACATCTTTGTTGGTATTGAGATATGAAGTTTCAGTATCTCGTAGCTTAAGGAAAACAGGTAGTATTTTAATGCTACTTAAATATGAACGCTTCATTTATAAGACGATGTAAACAAATATTAGACCTTCAACGAGTCTAAGCTGGTAGCAACGTCGATATGACTGTAATGGGATATTCAAAGTTTTATTATATTTCCAAGAAAAGTAATTTATAAACATTTTAACTTAATATAATAATAATTGTATTGTCACAATGCAAACGCTGTATAATTTTGCTTATTTAATATATACTAACTGATCAAGTTAGCGGTGTAATGCTAATTCTAATTTTAGTAATGCTAGATTATATTCCAATATCTAAATCCCGTCACCAGTATTAATTCATGCATAACATACCAAACGTGCAATTTTAGAAGTTTTTTCCGTTCCAGCATCGAGTAACGATTCCTCGGAACGTACCTGAAATAAAAGAAGGACTTTGTTAGATAATATTTAAGAGTATATTTACAGTCACCTCAGCTGGAAGGATATGAATTTACAATTATACTATATAACATAATTTATTATAATAATTATCAACAGAATTTGGCATCAACGATGAACCGTCTTTGGCGAGACACCGCGATAAATATTTAGGTGCGCTATGTAAATAATAAAAATAACTTTAACTTCGCTTGACCGCAAATGAATAAGTCGGTAGTGTTGTATTTATGAATGACTAGCCTTACTCATTCATTAAATGGAAGACTAATATTATTTTTAATTTTTGTTTTACTGTGCTTATTATGGTCAACTTGTGCGACAATAATGTTAATAACATTCCAGTCATTAACCGACACAATTAAAATTTAGATCATCGCGCATTTGTGGTTCAATGCAATCTATTTTTAGTTGTAAGTAATTCTTTATGTATTACTATCGCTTTCTATATGTTTCGGATTCTATATGTAGTCGTTATTTTCATTTAAAATGAACGATGTATCTAGGTTTCATATTAAATTAAAAATAATACAATTTATTCTCTGCATACATTAATCAAAATGTACGTAATAATATCCTTGGACAAAAATGAAAAATAAGAATTGTATTCTACCTTGTACTTTGTTTCTTTATTACCTATTATTATTTTGAGTAAGCAAAACATCTAATAATTGCGTTTAATAATCCTTAAACAAATTTTATATGCTGTTTTTTTATCGTATAAAATTTTTTGGAAGGTATCGTTTTATTTTTCATTTAAATTATTTTTGCAATTAAAATTGTCTATTTACTAATAGTTGTGCTACAATAACTTGTAATAAAAATATAACTAACCGAATAGTAAACGCTAAAAATTATGTTAGCATATTTTTTCATTTCGTTGTTTATAATATTGATAATGTTATCTTAAAATATGAGCTTGACATCGACAAATCTTAGAAATTGACTCATGAGCCATTTTCGATCGTTGACTCATACATTCATTACTATGAGCTAAATATTTGCATGCTTATAATAAAATGTTATCAATTATCACTATCACGTCGCTGTTATGAATATTTTGTGTCAATTAATTATTTAGATTCAATATTTTATTCTTGTGAAATCTCTAAGATTATTACTTAATAATTATTTGCCTTTCGAAGATGTTGGATCAATGTTACGAACTCTTTATCATTGAAAATAATGTTATGTTAATAAATGCTACTTAAGTTTATTACTTCGAGGGTTTGCGTCACTTCACCTGGGTGTTCAATACAGTAAAAGTGTTAATTTTATTCGTTTCCAATTCATATTTAGATATGATAATTAGTTGCAACGCGTAATGTGCATTCGATTCCCTTATACGGTGTTTTATTTTTAAATTCTGAAGTTCTAAGAACGAAACATTAGCTACCTACTGAGATTCTGCTTACAAAATGTCATTGACATCGTGACATAATAACATCAAACCTTGTGTCTTACTCCAGTTTTTTAAACTTGAGGAAAAGCTTCTTTATAGGAAGAAATAAAATCGATTTCATTAGCAAGTTTGATTCCGAGAAATAAACAGGTTTATATCTTAAAGACCAATTACGGAAATCTAGATTGCCGACATGGCAGCGCGACAGTTGAAATGTCAATATTCACGACTTTACTTGCAATTGGTGCAGGTAGGATTTTCTAAAGACAGTGACGCTTTGAAATAATATCTCAATTCGATGACTCATGGACAATATTCTGTGTGAATACAGTTATTAAAACCACAATAGACAAAGAAAGTAACAAAATATGAGCTAAATTGTGCATTGTAATATGAAGTGTAGGCGCGCGGGCGGGAGGAGGAAACGCTTCTGTTTGAGAGTTAGTGGACTTCCTACTTAGTGTTCATGACAACGGAAACGCTATTTTTGGCGAGCCGACGGCCACTTCCTCTGGGGAAAGTCGAGTACATCTAATCGCTTTTATGATAATTTCTCTCAACGGCCTTATGAGATTATCAAACCAGTGCGTGTATACGTATATTCTGTCAACAGGAATGTATAAATTGACGTAATATTATAAAATATGTAGTTCAGATTAGTATTGAGCTCTTTTATAAATATAGGCATATAGATAAAAATGTTTAAAGTCAACTATTGGATTATAAAAAATAAATCTGTTGTGTAAAAATATAAAGAATTATAATATTATAAAAAACAAAACAAAACCAAAAAGACCATCAACATTCCAAGCCGAAGGTATACCATTGTGTCCCTCGCACCTAAGACGGGTAGAGCATTTGTGGAATGCAGGCCCTGTGAATGACCACTCTCATTTGTCGAACTTTATCGGACAATTTGCCCGAACTTGATGGATTTCAATTCTTACGGCGTTAGTCATATTTTTGAAAGACATATGTATAGTTTTATTTATTAAATAGGTACGAAAGTGTTATCGTCGTGTCTTGCTATTTCATATCTAAATAAATACGAGGTTTGTTTTGTCTTTTTTTAAAAATTGTTTTTCTCACATTTCCTAATAAAATATGTTATTATATCAGTAGACTAATGAGGCTTAAACTTATCTGTAAGTCATAAATTAAAATGAAACTAGTATAAATCGGGAAATTAGAAGCTTCGAGATCTTACAAAATAAGATAAATGTTACATAATTATAATTCAATGTTACAAAGATTTTAGATTCAGATTTGCTTGGTTTTATTTGTTATGTCTATCCCTGACCCATATAAAAACGAGGCAATTAATTGTAATAGCTATAAAGTTTGCACAAATGCAGCCACGCCATAAACCATCAAGCGGTCGTCACGACATCGTTTCTTATCAGCAAGTGCGGCAATATCAAATATGCCGCCAACTACAATCATTAAACTCTAATATTTTACTCACAAACTCGACATAAATTACACTGCAGAATAATTAGGCAACATGTGGGAACTAGCGAACTTTAACCTAACTATAATACAAAATAATATAATCCTCAGCGAGCGGTTAAGGTTCAAACGATCTGGCGACAGTACATTTAGGTCGCAGAAATGACCTTGTTTTTTATGTTGTATTGCGGACTGGCGATGAATGCGAATAAGATCTTTTTACTGTTTTAGAAAACTGTAATGATCCGACATGTAAATGTTTTTATAGTTAATTCTAATTCTTATTCTTCTAATTTTAATTTATTCTCACACATAATGTTTGTATAAATAATTTTATCAAAATTGGTATTTTACACGTGTTGGTGTTATACATGTGAATTATTTCAACAATATAAAAAACTGATAAGAGCAAAAACGTGCTTTGCAACCCAAGTTATGTTAATGTTATATTTTATCCGAACTAGGTATAGTTTTAAATAAAAACATGTTTTGAAATGTGTAAATATGTTACGTTACAAAGGCTCTTAAAGAGAGAATATTTTTGAAATAGGTCACGGAAATAGGTCGATTTCATAAGAATTGCGGCATTTGCATTAAACAGTTTTAAGGAGATTCGAGGTTTTGCGATACTAACTCTGACTAAACACAAATTATAACTCGGAGTTTGTCAGAAATAGGTAATTAGAATGGGAGATTTAAATTTTACTTGATGTAGAGTTATGAGTTTTATTAGAGGAATGTTTATTTCTCGTATTTTAGATATCATTGTTGTTAATATTGTTCATATTTACGTAGCTGCGTAGCAACATGCTCGGCAGACTAATCTTCTTGTCTGACACCTACGCACATTACAAAATTGGTGCCCCTAACATTTGAATTTGCCATCTCATTAACGTATTTCTTTGTTGGAGATTGGAATTAAACAAAATATAATAACCGCTTTAAAGAAAATGTAATTTATATAGTTATGGTATAAATAATTATATGATTTAAATGAATCAAATTTAATGATTAAAATCTGCTATAAGTAGAGATTATTATGATTATATGAAACAAAAACCGGAACTCACCTTCTTTGGAAAAAACATTTTTGGTCTTCCCGACTGTTGTATAGTGGAATACGAAGTCATGTTATTGACTTTCGTTAACACCATAATTCAGTAAAATTACAATATGCTATACACGGGCTAACGCACTATCGCGGGATTTCCCAAAAATATATTTAGATTGCCTTGACTGAAACTATTCAAGATTTAATTGAAATAATACTTTAAAACTCTTTGTAAATCTTTTCAAGTTCACTTGTAATATATAATATACTCTTAATCCTTGGGCGAGTTCTCGTCCACGTCACCTAATATTTAATAACCGAGCACTTGATACGACACCATAAACGAGTATTGCTTATTTAGTTTTAATGTAAACTGATATTAAATTTATAACACACATTCGGATTCCAAAGTTACATTTCACCACTAAAACGATGCTCGTCTTCTGCACCACACTATAACATCGCGTATCTTTTCAAACTAAATTTTCGTCGCGTTCAACAGTTGCTTTTATCAAATCGGACGTGCCTCCCCTCTGCAAATCTACTATCTCTTTCTATCTTTACTATCAGTCGTTCAACGAAAAGTGATAGCGTGCAAACGCACTATATGGAATCTACATTGAATGTTTTGTGCGTATTTGTATTCACATTATTGTATACGCAATTCACTATAGCTCTACATGTAAATATGTACCTCCTACAGAAAACAGTAATACGTTATGGTAGAGTTAAATAATAATCCTTAAATAAACTTCAGCTTGACAGTTACGATATGTGAATTTAAAAGCTCTAACCAGAATGTGATTAATAAATTTACAAACCAAGTAGCTGGTAATATAAAATTATTTTTTATTGTTACCCGTAAACTGGTATTACGATTTTAGATTTGTGTGACTGAAATGAATCATTTCAAACAAAGGAAGAAAGATGTGGACTGTGGAAACTCGAGTTTATTTAATACACGATTTTTAGCGTCCGCTTCAGACGAATATATGTGCGACAAAAAATGGAATAGAAGTTGTTTATTTATGTCTTTTTTTTTTGTTTCAGTAAATGTCGAGACAAAGGCGTCGCGACGCCTGACGCCGCAATATTGCTAAGGATTTTATTCATTGGCGCCTGCTGGAAATAGAAAGGTGTGACGCATTAAAACAATGCACAGGTCATCATGTGTAAAAACGTATAATTTTAACGTTTAATAAACGTTTTAAATAAAATTTGTGGCCTTATTTTAATAAAGTAATATTTATTGACTTAAAATATATAATATACGAAATATATGTGACGTGACCATTTCGCATTTGTAATATATAAATATTTAGTCTTTCATTGTATTTTAGATAAATAATTTATAATTAGCACCTGTTGTTATCTATGTATCTGTAGACAGGTCAAGCAGTTGTTTTTTTTATTTTTAATGAGTTTACTGTAATAAAAAATGTCGTTTGGAACTGCGATTAATGTGCTACCTAATAAAATATGTTGAAATAAATGTTTTGTGTCGTTAACAAATTATGTTTTAATTTCACATATAAAACTAACGTTAGAAAATATATTTATTTTAGCTGTCCGTTTTTATTAAGTAATTACTATTTACATTTTCTTCATCTGAAATGAATCTGATTTACATATTTAATAATGTAAACTTGCATAAATTGTGATTTATTGAATATAGTTTTTGGCTCGTCCTCAATTGTTTTCCAACCTTTTTAGGTGCTCATATATATTGAACAGTGTCAGATAATATTTTAAAGAATAAATTATGAGAATAAGTACCGGCATTGTTAAAAATATACACGGTCAATAAACTCAGTCGTGATGACGAAAATATAGGTGACAGTTATTCTAAACGTCCGTAAAAACTATTTTTTTAATATATAGAATGAGTAGTTACACGTGTTCCAAAGGCACGATTACATTGATACAGAGCTTGCGCATTTTAGCCATAAAAAAAAACTAAATAATTTTATATGTCAATTAATAATAAGTACATATTATTAAGTAATTGCTTTTTAACTTTTAATTACGTAACGAACAGAGATATAACAAGTAATAATGGCACGATTAATGTTTGCTCCATTGAAGCGGTTAGGTCTTATATGAAAGGTTACAAGTTTGCAGCCCTCGGGCAGTGAGCATTAAAATCAACGCATTACAGCGCGTAGCGTATATTAATGTGGCATTTAAACTTTAAAAAAGCTTTCCTTTTAAGCAAGCTATTCTATTTTCCCTACGGCTAACTGTTCTTATTTTAAAATTTGTACTAATTTTCATAATCACATTACAGAGCATAACAAAACTGTAAAAGCACTTTCAATTTCTTAATTTGAGATGTCAGAATAAGTTTTTTTCTTTTTCTACTTTATTGCACCATTTCGTTTACTTAATGTTAAACAATTTCAAATAATCTATACATCATTATAAAGTTAAAAAGTTAAACAAATTATAATTATATGCTTTGAATTGAAGGACATTTTACACGTGTGTATATTGCTGTTCAACATCTTATTTTTTGCACATTTTCGCTGAATGTTGTATTTGAGATGCGGACTTCGGACATATGCAGGTGGCATTAATAAAAATGCAAACAGATTTTATTAATAACCTAGTTCCTTGACCTTAATAAAAATATAGATTCTAGATAGGTTCTAATCCCCGTAATATGCATTCTTCGTTTAAGCTTTATGTGTTCACTTAATTACGTTGTGTATATATAGAAATATTATTGTATAGTAGATATACAACTTACTACAAATAGTGATTTCTCTGCGCGCAGCATCTTTAGTTTTGAATCAGTAGGATAATTGATAATTTTACTAAAAGTATAGTCGCGGTCGCCTCTACAAGCCGAAAATACTTATTTAACATTTTAGGTTTTGACATTTATTCTGTCACTGTCATCTTTCTTGTTTTTTATTTTCCTTTTATTGTCACAATGCATTGTGATAATTATATTTTCAATCTATTTTAATCCGTATTATTATTTTTCATAAGTATCTCTAAAGTTTTATAATAATATATGACCTTTATCATTTGGGACGATGTTACTGTACGAAGATCAATGTTTGTAAATATTGAAAATAAAATTAGATGCCGTTGTGACTCATCTGTAATAATTTACGCAATCGAAAGAAAAGCAGCCGCATAAGATTTCGTTTGATATGTCACCTCTAATATATTTAATCAAATTGATGATAAACAATTTTTAAATAATAATTGATCAAACATGAATACTAAAATAAATTAACAGCTGTTCTTGTAATTATAAACATTTGGTATTTCCTTTTATAATAGCACCTCTCCTTCTTTCTCGCTCTAATTAATTATAAAACAATTGAATTATGAGCGTGTTTAGTTAATTTGTAGAGTCGTACATGGTTTAATTTCCCAAAACAAAATCTAACAATGAGTTACTGCGTGATATTTACAATAACTCACCTCTTGTTTATAATAATAAAACTTAGATATTAATAATAAATAATTATTATTAGGAAATAAGTGCAAACAATTTTAATAATACTTTCGATTTACATACAAAAAGAAAATATAATAATACCCTTCTCCTTTAGCAAACATAACAAAACGCATACTTTTTACATATCTCCGCGATAGCAGTTGTTTCTCCTAATATAGTACATACGCCAACACCTAACAGGAAGATGTTTGAACTATGGTAAACGAGAATTCAACCCGTGACTCTGAGCACGTGAAGCACTTTGCCACAACCCATTTAATGCTAATTTAATAATAATGTACCTACGTTTTCTGCATACGTACCTCGTGACGCAATTCGTATTTTACTGACGATCTGTAAGTAATCGACTTCTCAAATGTGTGAGTTACGTACAACTTATTGTTTTGCATTATAATTACAAATAAACTATGCACTAATTTATTTTCGATATAAAAAGACAAGCACGTTCAAGGTTTACTACTAGACTCTCGTGTTGCCAATTGAATTGTGCACATGTAAGATTGTGCTTATTCAGGACACTGTCTGTATCATCAATAAATTTTGTAAACACACAATAATAACGAGAGTAAGTACTTCCTACGATTAATATAGATGTAATGAGAAATGATAATACCATCATAATTTAGCGCACGTGCATTATTTATTGAAATAAAACAATTGTTGTTATATAATGATGATAAAGTGCGATTTAGAAGTGATTTGTTTTACTCGTAAGTAATGAGTTTATATGTATTATAATATTTGTTTTATTTTCGTATGTTGAATTTTAATTTGCACAAAGAAAATAATGATATGTTATATATCCTGATAATTATTTTTTACTCAGAAATACAATACAAAACCGTGTGTCACTCTCCAGGTAATAGTGAGAGCGGGGAAAAGTTATAAAAATTTTTTTGTTTATTTACGCGTCACCATATTCCGTTTTTATCAGTAGCCCATGGAGCAAAATAATTATTAGCACAGAGATGTGTACCGGGTATACCGGTTTGAGGAGATGATTATACAATTACTGCCACGACAGATGCATATATAAAATTATTAGTATAAAATTAAAAAGTAATGAAAATTGGTCATATATTCTTTATAGGAGTAATTCGTAGTTGTCTGTACAACGTCGTGGGTCGATTGCTAGTTAAAAATAAAATTAAGATAAAAGTTATCCTTTATTATAATATTACGTAGGAAGTATAAAATGCCGTAAAAGGAGGTTAGAACACTAAAACGAATATGCAGTTTCATATTACATGTGTGTACTTAAATAAATCGCTAAATAAGAAATCTAGGAAATTACATTATTTAAGTTTCCTCTATAAAGTCACGTCCTACACATTTCATATTTGTGAATATAGGATAAGCAGAAATCTCAAACTTATATGGTAGCCTGACACGTATTGTACGTATTCTTAATTCAAAAATGATAAATTGGGAAACACGAAGCACAAAAAAGTTATTTCTATAAAGTATGAGCATAAAAAAGCGTAAAAATAATTAAATGAAAAATAATACGTTAAAAGGCGAAATTTTGTTATTGTTTACTGGTAGATATTTAAGTTAATTTACGAGAATTTATGACTTGGCCAATGTTAGCTTGAAACATATTTCTTTTTCTTTTTTTATTGATGGCCTCAGATATCAAATGAAGACAATTCTGCCTATGTCGAGTATTCGAGCAATAGTCCAATAAGAAATGACAAAATAAACCCTCATATCTTGATAGCTCGTGGCAATTTTTTTATATCAATGTTATTGTGCAATAATAGAGTTGTAGGTATATTCAAATGAACTGATCCATGGCCCACCTTGATTCTACATCTAAGTCGAAATTTGCGTGATCAGTGCCTATTGACATTCAGAAGTCCGTGCAGTAATCATAACACGTTAAAACTTTGACATTGTTATTCGAAATGTCAGAAGAAAGCTGTGTGAAAGCCGTTGATATATTATCAACAATAGGCGCGCGTAACTAAGCAGTTTAGAGTAGTTTCTAAACCAGATTGGACAATAGTATATAGGTACTAGTAGATATTAGAAATACTAATTAACTAATTTTCTTCTTATAATATCACTAACATTGTATAATGTATTGAGTGTAGTTCCTCAGTTTGCCGTCAACCATTAAAGGGATCAGATGTATTTGGTATTTTTATTATATACATCTAGTCGCATATTCTGCACATTAAATTCTAAGATTGTGCTAAGTAATTTGCATGGATAACATGCATGTGAACATTAGTCCGTTAAACAAATTTTTGGAGAATAACAATTTTGTTCTTGCTGTCTTCTTTATGATGAGCTCTATATATTTACAACGCTATAGTACCTATTATGTACATTAGTGTGCCCTATCAACGTGGACGAAGCACATTTGTCTCCTCAAGCTATTAGTGTGGAGTCAAGACAAGGACCGCACTCTAGCTTATCAGGCAGTATTGTCATATTTGGGATATATAAATTTAAAAAACTACATCTTGATCTGTTCTTTGGTCTGCTTATAAAAGGTGTATACATACTTAATACTTATGTATACGTTAATTAATGCTAAAATCACATTTTTTTGTATTAGGCTGCGCCGTATTAGCGTTTAATAGACATCATAACGCTAATTGACGTGTGGATTTAGTACGCGATGTAAAATTTAAAACTATTGAATAAAAAAATTAATACATATCATTACGTTGGTGTTATGTAACTGAAGTTTGTTGCGATGCATTTAGTCGTACTTATGAGTTTTATATAAATTTATGTTTATAAATTGAGAAGGTTATTATAAATAAATACATATATTATGCATATTTTTATTTTAAGAATAAATACCTACATGAGTGACTATTTAAAAATAAACTATGCCAACATGGCGCGAATTTCTGAACGTGGTATAAATCTTAATTGAGAGCAATCGCAGAGTATTTCACTTTAAGAAAAATACTTTTAAAAATAAATCTAATAAAATATTTAAAATTTTTATTTTCAGTAAATTAGGTTTTATTAAGGAAAAAAAATTCGCGGACATTATTTAACTAATTTGTATAATATATTTTGCTGCAAGTTTATGTTTATATTCCCAAGAAGGATATTTCTAGACTAGAATAAATCAGTTCATAATATTATTATTTACGGTTTATTTGAGTGTAGGTGTGTGACCTGAAGCCTAAATTATGGCTGATAAAACGTTTACCGCCAACAGCTCAGCGGACATCCCAATAGAAACTGTATAAAGTTATTTGTTTAAGTTTACGATCTACCCACGGGGATAATATCCGGGTTTATTGTTTGAGAGTCGTTGAAGACCTCCATCCGCTGATTATCTTTTCAATCTCTTTTAATATTATTGTTATTATTGCGGAGTCTAGATTTTGCAATTGTTTTATTTACTGATAAAACAAAACACACATTTTGTCGTTGATGTGCACAATGGTGAAGAAGGTACTGGGTGGTACCATATTATTTGATACCAAGTTATATGATACCATATAACTTGTAACGAACTATGCATATGGTGTTATCAGTATTTCAATAAATGCATTTTATTATCTATTAAAAATTAAATGGCTCGTGCTACGATAATTATCGAAGATACTTGCGATTGCTGCATTTTTAATTATTCAGACCGGATGTGTTTACTTTTTCTGAGTAATTGCGATATGTACTAAATACTTCATTTGAGGTGCTGAAGGATTCTAGAGCATGCTGCTAAAGTGTGATACTAAGCATACATGTACCTACTCTATGTGCGAATAGTCCCAGCAGTAATGACAGAGTTAACACAATCTCTTCTATTGCTTAGTCTTGGACATGGGCGTAGCCAGCCATGGGCTCAGGGTGGGGCAGCAGTCTTAAATAATATGTAACTAGCAAACTATACTCCGGTTAATTTTTTTTTGTGTCGACTGACGACTATCGAGTGTGGACATTCTTACGGATATTAAGTATTATAGTTAATACCTAGATAATTAAGATTTTAGGTTTGATCAGGTACCTTACAGGTCAGAGACACCCTGTGTCTGTGGTGCCCCACCCTGCCCCACCCTGGCTACGCCTATGGTCTTGGATAATACACTCTTAAAACGTATTACGATAAGTCTGTCAAAAATCATTGAGATACCCCTTTTGTAAATCGATTGTTATTTTACTAGCAATATTTATCTTTGTATGAGTGTACATTTGTCCGTTTGAGTACATATAATATTTTTCCTCAATGTAGATAGAGACTCGAATAATCTAATCTAACCAAATGATGCCTCGTAATCATTGTTGTTGCTTTAAATGAAACTTAAGAAATTGCTATCAACCAATTTATCAATCTCGACACGATAAAGAAAAATGTGGTTTAAGTCGTTTGTATTCACTTCACTAAAATTGCAATTAATTTAGCTTTTATTTTTCAAATATTTAACATGAAACTTGTTTATTCAAAAAAAAAATCAATTTCAACTTAAATTCGAAAATAATTTTAAAAATTTATGAAATTTAAGTTGACATCATAACGAAAATTTTCTTCGAAAACACTTTAGTGCAATAAAAGACGGAAGACTTCAATAAATCATTTGTAAAATAGTAACAGTTACATGTAATTTTGAGTCATTCTTCATAGTCATCAAGATATGTATCGGGCTGTTTATACAATTACTAACTATTTTGGTGTGGCAAATGTTTTCAAATCCAGAATTCTTATAATATTTATGTGGGAAATCACCGTAAATTACACCTTTATTAATAGAAAAGGTGTAATTTAACCTTATCTTTTATGTTGTCTGACATTTTCGCCTAAAAAACGCGAGCCAGCTTTAATCCATACAAATATTACTGAATTTCCATAACGAAATCTTGGACCAAAAATTACTATTGGGAGCATAAGCTTTTCGATATTTGCTTAATAATTCAATGAAAGAAAATACGTATTAGCAATTTAAACATATTAATTAGGCACTATTCATTGTGCTAATATTTAGTAGGTAGCTACATTCGTGACGCGATTTTATTGTCATATAAGGAGAACATTAAATGAGTCTGTCCACAATAAGTTACATTAACACCTAGCAGGGAGCGGCTTCAAGACGAATAGCTTCTGTAGAAATAAATAATTTGAACAAGTTTAAAGCTTTTAACCGTAAATAAATAAACATGGAGTTGCATTCATGGTTAAGCAATGCTTTGACTGTTGACACGTGATTAATGTTATATAATTTATGTATTTAAATATTATCAAAAGATTCCACGAGATGTGTCGACATGGATGCTTGAAATGTTGACTGACTTTGTTTATTTTTATATTATACGTTGTATTAAGAATAACTGCGTCAATGAACGAATCTGCGACATGGACAGTGACACCAACAATTGCTGTTTCCCAAAAGAACAAAATGCATTATGGCATCTGTCATTCTCATGCGTAAATAATTATTGCTAACATTTTATTATTAGGGAGCCAATAACTTTTAAAAGTTCAAATGTTTAAAGATCAGAGAAGCTCATTTTAATTTACACACAGTACATAAATACTTGTAATTTTAAGTTTAAAATAGCCAAGCTCTTCACCGCTTGTTGCAACTGCTTTGATGATGAAACAAATAAACTTTTGTATCATATTTATAGTTGAGCATGTAATCTTGATAGCTTCTAAAAAAACAACAATTTATTATTATTCTAATACAAAATACAAACTTCATTAACAATATTATAGCTGTGAATATGATCTTAGACGAAAAGTTTTATAACAAGGAACACGTGATCGCATTAAGCATTTTAATTTTGAAATCCTAAAAGTTAAATTATTATACTATTTAGTGATGTCAAAATTCGCAATGAACGAAAACTCGAGTTAAATTTAACGGATATTTTTTAAATTACAATACGATAACATTTAGAGCTTAGTTATAAAGGTCTGCAAAATGTTTACAAGCTAACTAGTGTTTATAAATGCGGAAACGCTATAGTAGACATAAACAATAAAAACCAGACTTAATTTACTATTTGAATTTATTTAAGTGTACTGTTTATTTAAAAACAAGCATATTGACAGCGCATATCCTAGATTTTGAATAGATTTATAAATTATTTATTTTGAGGTTAAAAGATTGAAATCAAATTCACGATTCAAATTCCATATATGTTCATTTTACAGTTTATGTTTCTTTGTGTATAATAAAATAGGTAGAACATAATATTGTGTGTTATTTGTTTTATGCTTATCAATAGATTGTCTTTTAAAAGTTAACTCCCCATAAAATTTAATTTCAATTTTTTTTCACGTTACTATTATTTGCATAAATGATTTATTTTAAATGTTGTTATATATTATTAAGCAGAATATTGAGAGTTAATATATGTTTTTTAATTTTTTTAAAACGAAATGTAACCACGATGACCGTAAAGTTTTTGAAACGTTAGAATAGTCAAAATCAAAGAATGGACGCGATATTAAGCCACAAAAAGTTAATTAAATATTTTTCGTGAATACCCTAATACAATACTAAATGATAATATAACATTTAGTGCCAAATGTTATCTTAATTTTAAGATATGTGGAGAGGAAGTTGGGTTGGTTGGGAGGTACGGAAAGAATAGCTGAAAGGAGATTTGCGCGAAAGCGGATGGTAATGTGGGAAGAAGGACCTCTATGTCAGCATTCCATGCATGTGAGAAAAGAGTAATGGATGTGGACAGAGCGTAAGTGGTATTTAAAGAGACATTGTTTATGTTCCATAGTTTCTGTGTATCCAAGTATATCATATAAAAAACAGTTTTAAATTAAAACGTATCCATTTTACTTATTTACTAGATACATACTACAGTAGCGGGCACTTGTCAGTTTAAATGTAGGATTTGCCTTTTGTGTAATTTGCAGCATTTACATGAGTAACCATATTTGGTATTATAGTAATACCGGTCCACACTTCTATTCGATCGTGTGCTCTTTAAAAACAAAACGCAATGTTAGGTTATGTTTGGATGCGTATTTTATTTGATTTTTGGAAATAAAATACAATTTATAGGAACTATCAATATAGTTTGAATTAATTCATTTAGAAAGAATACTAGATATTGTATAAATATTGTCGTCAAGATGATTCAGAAAACATATTTAAAAATTAACTGCAAATAGTATAATTTCACTATAAATTTTTTAATCTCGATTTTTTATGGATGAAAAGTTAATAAAATATCAATTGTTAATAAAATACTATATGCGATTATTTTTTTTCTAATTATTAATAAATTATGAACTGCGTTTTGCCATTGTAATCAATATTTTAAAATCGTGTTCAAAATGTCGATCAGTAAATGGATATAGCTGAATGATGACTGTTCAGAACTCACAAACTCGGTATTGTGAAGTAAATTTTATAGTACGTCGGCGACAATATGGCGCCTGTCTTAAAACAAAGGAATATTATTCTATTGGAATTGTTATTTTGCTCTACTTTTAACAACATTTTATCACTGTAACAATATAACAAAGTGTAGAACCCATAAATTAATAATTTATGTAAAAAAAGATTTTATTATATATTGAACGCCCATTTCAAATATACCTAAATATTGTAACTACTTATAAAGGCATTGATCTTTATTGAGACATATTTATTATTATATTTAAAGAGTGATTTTATTAATAAGTAAATATTTGTTTCGAGTTTGGATATTTTTATAAATATACCTATTTATTTATAGGCAATAACATCGATTACATTAGGCGCCTGATATCCGACATAACGCAATTACATTTCAGAAAAATAACTGTCATATGATTTTTATTAGGAGTTGAAATATATTGTTTTATTAATAAATATAAGTGCTTAGTAGGCGCATATATCTACTTGTATATAATTATATCTGTTTTAATATTTTTTGTTGTGTAACAGTTCGAGCTGGTCTTTACTTAACTCTTAAAATAACAGCAGTGAACGACGGCCGCCCACGAGTTGTAATCATGCATTTGTAATTTCTTATCTATTATGTAAACATATTATATTGTAATCAACATAATACAAACCTGCAATCTTCCGTTTATTTAATTTGAACAAATAAAAACATTATCTTATTAAATAAAACTATAAGACTTGAGTGAGACTATATCCTGTTATAGCGGAAACGACGTGCGCCCGCGCCACTGTCGTTAGTGCTCTGCGGAAACATTAGTCACATGCTATCAAGATTATAGAGTTGAAATAATATCGATAAATACGTAATAGTCTGGTGCACATTTTATAGATACGATGCACTGATAAACATAGGAAAATTTAATTAATAAAAAAGTTAAATTATAATAACTAATTAAGACCAAGTTTTGCATATTACAGACTATATTTAACAAATTTATTAATGATTGACTTCGATATAAGTCGCTTTTATAATAGTATTTGAATTATTATTGTAGACATGTGCCCACACATAGCGTCAAGTTCTGTAAATCGAGTAGATATTCACATTAGATCCATCTCTTTTAGTAACAGTTAAGTGGTTCGTTCACTGCTCGTGTGATTGACGACATTTTAAGTACATAGACTAAATAACAAACGCATATATTATATACATACAAACACCTATTTCTAAATAGAATACCATGTGCTGTGGGTATCAGAACAAAAACATTAAAAACAACTTTTTATATTAATTTAATATAAAATATACCTAATCCCTGTGTAATAGAGAATTCGAGTTTACAACTTTTGGACTAGAAGTAAAATTTTGACCTTTAGTAAACTGTTTTTATTAATAAAATATGAAGGTAAGGTAAGAACCTAAAAATCTTATGGTCACGATATAACCTTTAAGGGCCTAACGAATCAAGGTCAAAGCATACGTTCTTATATAAATTGTTTATAAGCAAACTTTATTGTTAGTTAACGCATGTCAGTCACAATCATGAATCTTAACACACGCGTCATTATGAATACTAACATTGTGCGAAATTTTGCAGTCATTAACTTGACAGTCGATAGGATATTTCCATTTTAAAACGATACGAGATGAAGTGGTTAAGTATTTTCTCAAATTTTGACACCTTACTATTTCTTATCAGATAAACTGTTAGTTTAGCTATTGATAAACATTTCCTTGTATTACTAAACAAATAAAATTCACGAAATTTACTATTTTATGATATCAAATTATACATAAAATTCAATTTGATTAGACAAATAATAACAACTTAATAGTTTTTGAGCCAGCAATTTAATGATTTCATTAGAAAAGGAAAACGTACGAATAAAACTGCAATAAAAATAATTAAGTTAAATATGTAGTAGTATAATGGAAACGTATCAATTTGGACCTTTGCCATGTGCGCGTCACCGAGGATTGCGTAAAATGTTATACAAACAAATTATAATTTTGCCGCGCTCTGGATTGCTATGCAAACGATGATTTATTGGATAAAATGTACGAGGTACAAGAGTTTAATAAAATAAATACTACACTAAAGGAATAAAGTTATTTTTTAAGTGGTCCCGTACGATAAAAAACAACAAGATGTTAAGTTTATTAATGATATTTTGGTCTTATTATATAAATAACTAACACAAGGTGATTATTATTCTATTCTAAAATTTTACATTAAACTTTGATAACTCACAATACATATATATTTTTAATGGTTGTGAATATGCTCGTAATATAATCAGAGAATTTTCTATGTAGGTGTGGGGCCATAATATATCCGGACAGTATTGTTATTCATAGTGGCAATATATGTATGAAAATATACATATCTGACTCACAAATGAAAAACTCATAAAAACTATTGCACATGTGTTCGCCAGAAATAATATTAATTGATTTCGTTCCAATTTATTTGATGCCCAAGTTTATGTAGAGCTAATACCCCAGATAGATGGTATATAGTACAATAAGATTTATTCTTATCTACGTAGGTATATTATTACTACAATGTTGCTATACATAGACGTAGACCGATTTAAACGTTCTTATACTATTAAATATTTTTGGGTTTTAGGTTTAAATGTGATTTTAACATTGAAGGACGTACAATAAAACAAATTGTTTGAATTGTTTCAACATCATGTGTTGATGGATTGATGAATGCCAATGGCATGTCAGCGTGCCCAAAATCTCAAGCAGTTTCGTTTTAAAGGTGCGCCAAATATTATTGTTGGTAATGTTACTATGTATTGTGTAGTTATAATACGTGACATCATGCGCCATTGACCCGTCAAGCAGATGAGTGACTAGATAACCGATTGTAAATAGTCTGACACGTCTTCAACTAATTACTTTACTAAAATCTATTTCTATGGCTGTACCGGAATTTTTATTATAAATATATATAAAGTATATTAGTATTTATTAAATTATATTAATTATGAATAATGTTAAGCGTTGGTCCTTACCGGAGTGGTTGCCAAGTCTGTTTAGCAGTTGTTCTTAACCCGAATCTTTATTTGGGTTTTAATGTTTGTGTTGTCTTATTTTGGATGTTGTTACCCAGATTACCCAGATATGAGGTAACGGCATCGCAAATATATTTAAGTATTAATTAATTATATGCGTAAAAATGTGAGTTATATGATAAAAATATTTTTGCGATTAGATTATTTCAATAAAGAAAATATCACATATGTTAATCTAAACTATTTAAACTATTAGACAGAAGACGAGACGAAATTAAAATAGTGACGGTTAGTTGCACAAGTTCTTCCAGCCATTAAGAATTCGGTTAATAGGTCAGACAATCTTGTCTGGTTTGGAACAAAAACAACCTGGCATTTGTGTCAGGAAATTCATATTATTATTATTACATTTGATTTGATTATTGCTTTGGATTTGGGGAATAAAATAAATAAATAAAAGGAAAAATATTCACTAGTAATATAAAATGGTAATGAATATATAATATGTAAAAATTCAGTTGGTGATGTTTTGATGGCGCACAATGTGTAATTTATTTTGAAAGATTTCTTATACAAATGTTTAGAAAAGATTTATAGTTTACTGAACATTTAGCAATACATATGATTTGGACAATATTGATAACCTAAGGTCATTGTCGGTGACCAAATTGGATAAAAAATACATTCCATGATTCATACATACAACAGAGCTGATTTTAAAACCTACAAAAAATAAGACGTTAAACATGAATATCGAGTATGAGTAATAGTTTATAATTATAGCAAATAATAATATATCTCTAATAAAATTTGTGCGGCATCTTTTACGAATATTAAAAATAAAGTCACTCTATACATTTATTATTCTATTACTGAAATTACAGATAACGAAAAACATGAATCGTTGTGAATGATTGACGATGGCAACTTCTAACGCAATATACAAATCTTCCTGATAGCCCAGTTATATAAGGTTGTATTTTCATTTCTTATCAATATTCAGCATTAATACGTCATGTATTGGATGTAAACAATAAACCACAGCGCTCATTGGAGAGCCAGCTAGTCGCTAACTACTAATGCCAAATCCAAGGTTGTAGTCATACTAAGTGATAAAACAAACAAACTTGGGTGTCGACAAATGTTAGAATTAGTTTGCTTAGTGCGTGTTTATCAACCCATTATGGTTTATGATGGCAGCTACTGATTTATTACAAATAAACTTTTTAAAATTCATATATTGAACTGCGATTATTGGCAAATATTATTTAACTAATTTAAAGACCTTATGTGTGCGTACTATTGTCTTTATTTTTATTAATTTGCCGCTACGATTAGAATATTTGGTTTAGAAAAGTATCTAATTAACCAAATACAGGCAAGTACACCGTATCAAGTTTAAATATAGGTAATTATGTGTTGATTGGGCGATGCCGTTAAATATGGTAATTAAAGTATAATATTTGTACGTATATACAATACTGAACATTACTTCTATTATTCCTAATTTACGTATTTGTTATTTTAACACTTTCTCTTAAAGAAGATTTATTAATAACTTAGGAAAACGTTTAGAATAATGTTATTCACTAAATCTAAATAATGGTTCAACATTAAATTTTCGAATATCATATGCATGATTGTAGCATGTTGAAGTTATTTTCGGAATCTACCGGCTGGACCAGGTCCAAAACTGCCTCAGTCAAAACTAAAGTGACTCGGACTTTCTTCGTTTAAGTCAATGACACATTTACCAATGAGTAAGATTCTGGGAGATTCATATTTATGTATTTGTGATCATAAGAAAAAATATTCAGTAAAATTGTGGTCGAATGAAAATCTTTTACAGTTTAATATTTTTACAGATTTTCAATTTATATGATTATTTTTCAATATATTGCAACATTGTATTACTATACGTTTTGTGTAAGGTCATCATTAAAGAGAACCTGTTCAATAACCTTTTATTTAGAATGTCTTGTTCATTTTTAATAAATACGGCTTCTTTTTTTGTGTTATAACCATACTTTTGTGTAAAAGTATGAGAAATATATGTAAGTCTAAATAGAAAATCATAGTTTTTATTAATATAAACGCTTTCACTTAAGTAACCTAAATTATCTGACATTAGATCAGAACATTAGCTCAGTGGTGAGGCGGAAAAACGATTTGTTCCACTGTGATAAAAGGATTATGTACTCCAGACCCACCGTCATGGTTGAAAAATGACTTAGTAACCTAGCAACTTACACCTACAGCTAAACTACATTTAACTATTATCATATAATGTTCATATTATCGCTAGTAATTTACAATACCTGTCCAAAAAATCGTTCTCTTGCTGCTGCTATACTTTCGATTGATTGATGCGCTGATTCTGTCGGTACAGTACTTGTTTGTTGAGTTTGCTCTTTAGTCGGCTGTTGCGTTCCATTCATTGGAGACCCAGTGATTGAAGGCCCTGTATCTACTGGAGGAGCCAAAAGGCCATTAGCGGTGGCCGGCGCTGCCGGCTTGCTTTTGTCTTCAGCCACTGTTGCTGCTTTATGTACACTTTTATCACCTTTACTTTTACCGTTATTTTTATCACTTAGATTCGATAGAATTTTTTTATTTTTGCTATTCAGCTTCTTGGAAGGCTTACCCTCGGGGAAGCGTCCGCTGGCGCAACACTGCACATTACCCATGTCGATATGCACGCATGTCGCGAACACTCGCTTACCGGGAGTCGATTCGATCGGTCGGTCGTTCGAAGCGCGTCGGCGCTCGCGCTGGCGCCGAATCGCGGAATGAGATGTATTGTCGTCGATTCCTCGGCACCGCAGTGCACGCCCACCGCCCTGATATTTTTGACAGAATCGCCAAAATCTATTTGACCGCCGATTACGCGGATGCCATCCGCGAAGGATCGCACCCGAAAGCCGGGTAGCGGCGTGTCGGCCGCGCTGGCGTCATAGCACGCCCCGCGGCCCCCGCAAACAAGGTCAAGGCGCACTCATTGTTCCCGTAACTAAGTAGACATACGACTCTGATTAGGTGCTATTAGCCAGTGTGCTTGCCTAAAGACGGCTGAAAAACTCAACTAGGAAAGCGCCCGTTCAGTGCCACCACAACTATCGATCACACCGTGTTTACGTTTAGCTGCCACGGGAACGAGGCGCACCCAATAACGGCACGTTTCTCGCATCACTTGCTACCAATCCATCAGTTGTAACAACATAATACAACACCTGTCCCCATAGCCACGCAAATATTGCCAATTGATTGTCTTAAATATATTTTTAATATTTCATGAGTGTAACATAGGATATGGAAATGAGTTCTGCCATTACAATACCAAATTCGTAACATAATACATATTCGAAACATAATAGTAAGTGTGTTTACATTAAGTCTGTTTATCGTAAACCTTAATATTGTGTCGAAATGAACTCGCCTATTTTGTTAACTGGGCCAGCTTTTATCCTGATTCGTAATGGACGCTATAAAACATGTCTTGGCAGAAGGCAGCCAAGATATAAATAACTAGCGATTAACTATAACTATAGGAATTCAGGAAAACAATGCTTCAATAAGCGTTAGTCCTAATTTGTAGCTACAAATAAACTTTCTATTTATGTATACATGCTACGGACATTTCTTCCAATTAATTATTTCCCCTAAGACATTACGCGTTATACATTTTAATATGAATTTGGAGTCGAATCTGAATCTTAGAAATACTGTGACATTATTAAAATGTATCAATATATTGATATTAAGGATATTCGAATCCGATACTGTAATTAATTATTAACTGTTTTTCTCTTGTTTTAACGTTTGTGAACTTCATTCACGAAAGTCAAATTCAAGTCAACTTAGTCAAGTAAACTTAGTCATGTAAACTTTATACTAAAACTTACCGTTTCAGCATCACTTTCTTCGGTTGCCATGGCAACTCCACCTTCCATTTGTTGCTTTGCTATATTGAGTTCTCGTTCCAATTCAGATGTTTCAAGTTCTAATTGAGGGGAATTTTGTAGTTCTTCAATCCCTGATGAAGAAGACTCCTGATCTGGTGACGCTATGAAAGAAGACCGCGCTGGCATTTTCACAACCAGAGGACAAAAATTTCTCTGGCTTAAACCTGCAATAATCAAAGTTGATATATGTACGGTCATAATATGCCAAACTCATGTGCATGCTGGTATCTTACAAATTACACACTCTTAAAAAACTTATTATTTTTATATTTTTTAACATATTTATTTGTTGAATATCAATTATACATATTCAAGCAATAATATAAATTTTTAACCTTTATTAGCCTGATCGTTTCTCTCATTTTGCGGATCTTTTCGAGACTGACGGCCACTTTGCATTGCATACGCAGCGGTTACTGGCCTGACATTTACTCTCTGTAACCCACTACCTGGTAACATAGTAGTGACTACTCTCTTAGGCTCTTCCTCTCTATCAGGACTACGTTTATACGACCCAAATATAGTTTGGTCTTGATCAGCATCCATATCTAGAAAAGCTTCTTCAAAACGTTCAAAATTTTCTAAATCAGAATCAAGCTCTGTTCTAGATCCATGATGTTTTGGGCGATAAAATGTATCGGAATTTCTTCTGGTTTCATTGTTTTGATACATGCGACGCTTTGGTTCTGGAGTCGAAAAGCTACGCATTATGTAATTTTTATCTTGAACTTGTTCAGAATCTTGATTTCGTTCAATTCTGTGACCAGGTGTAGAGTAACAGCGTGACAAATCGCCGGCTTTTCCTCTACTTATTGTAGGTGGTTGTAATTTTCGTTGTTGCTGAGTGGCTCTAGCTGTGATTAAACTTCTACCACGTCCCGCACATTGAGGCGGCGCTGGGTCGGCTTTGCGTCGCATGATTCTTTTATAATGTATCAGCAGGTGAACGACTTATTCTGTTGGATTATTAATTGGTACTGTGATAGGAGTGAGTTGCGTGGTGTATGTAACATGCCGCCGGGATCTAGAAGTATTAGGTTTTACATGATCATATTACCATAAGTCTCATATTACAAGGCCAGCAACATCAAGATTACATATCAGATCACAGGTAATGTTCACACCCGGAGCTACTGGAGCGTGGTGATGTTGACCATCAGCTTTGGTACACAATTATCACAACACATATATATTTTTTAATCAAATAATCCCAATCTTCTAGACATGAATAATAATATACACGCTGCTGATATTAATTATCATGAACCTGATTTAATTAAATATTTTGAATTCTTAACTTGAATTTCACTACATATTGGTTTTATTTTAAATAACTATCACCGAAAAGATGTGCTCGTAACTGAATGATATGCACTTAACAATTGGAGCTTTCGTACGAAGTGGAAGTTGCTAAAGTACACCCAATCGCAGTGTACACTGAATCGAGACTTTATTGATTATAAAGTAAAGTTCGAATTCAATATATCAGATGCATGGTTGACTGTTTAGGCGGACAACTTTCTCTTTTACGAGACTTGTTCTTTGGAGAAGCTCAATTTTACCATATATCAAACAGAATCTTTCATATCTTTTCTTTAAAACAATTTTTAAAAAATGTGGTATATTAATTATATTTTAATACTTTATATTATATGTACTCGTGTATAAGTTAGGTTAGAGTCAATGATTGACTTTAAACTGTTGAGATTGTAATCATGTATTTCGTTATTAGGGGCAAACTGCTGCCAACGTCCATACCACGTTGAATACACCGGTTCTCGTCCGATCACCGAAGTTAAGCAGCGTCGGGCGTGGTCAGTACTTGGATGGGTGACCGCCTGGGAACACCACGTGCCGTTGGCTTTTTTGTATTTTTTAATTTTCAGTACATTATATGCTGCCATCTAGTGAAAAGGGTGATATGATGTCTATAGATCGGTTATTAGTACCACAACTAGTTTTGTTAGTGTCATGCCCTAACAGTAGATGGCGCTCGTCAATCATTTTAAAAATTTAATGTGGAATTCCCTTATTTGAGTAGTAAATAATACTTATATTAAAACAATGAATTCATGATCAATACTACCATCACATTTTAGTTATCGTAATAATCAAAAATCTAATTAAAATTATTTTTGTGTGAAAAAATTACAAATATACTATATCACGTTTTTAGTCCCAAAAACTTAACAACAATTCAAACATTATTAGAAAATGTTAAGGTTTACGTTTACAAAAGATTGCATCTATAAATTACTCCTACCAACAATATCATTCTACACTACTCTATAGCTTGTGAATGCCAGTTAAGTTTGCCGAAGTTTGTGCGAACAGTTCAGTGCATGCGCGCACGTTGCCGTATGCTCGCTTGTTCGTTTCGCGTTGCGACGGCGCAACTATCATATTTACGTTATTTACTCGCACAATCAACCACTTTGTAAGGTAAGTTAGTTTTCACTTTTGTCCTGGTTTATTGTTATCGATACACTTAATTGGATTTGCTGATAAATTATTCCTAGTTCCTTTTTATTTTCGTAATTTAAAAGTTCATTTTTACGAAAAAACATGCTGTTTTGTGATGGTAAAGGGAAAACCATTTTATGCAATTACGCTTCTTTTACCGAAGCTATATTTAAATCGTGGACCTACTGAGAATATATTGTATCATTTCTATTTAAGAAATATTAAATTGTATACTTACAATATATAATGTTTATTACGTACGAATATAAGGTGGTTCGAATATATAGGGTATAGGGATACGTTCTTTGTGATAAAACAATAAAAGTAATTGACAGCTTCCGTTATACGGCTGGCCTTGGGTTCGATTCCCAGTTAATACAAATATTATATGATACATTAAATATTATAATTATTAAAATGTCCGTATTTTATTATTAACAAAAACGATTGTGTCTGGGTTAGCCTAAATGCAGGCGTGAAATCGCACGCCCCTGTTTTTGAATTTCATAAATCTGGGTTGTTACCAATGTAACTTTGATATATGTACTTTGTTTTTTATTTATTTATAGATTTATAAACGCAATAATATTAAGCATTAATGTTGTTAAGAAAATAGTTTTATCTTTCAAAGTGAAAGTTTATTCATCTAACGACTGTTAATTTTATTTCAAAGCAATACTTTGTGAAACTTGCTATTAATGCACATGATATGAGCACGATCATATAGTATATACCTATTGGCATTGTAAGTAATGTTTTTAAAAATGTACTTCGATTTTTCTGAAGTTACAAGACTCACGATATCAAATATTTGTTTAAATCACATTCACTTTTAAAGGGTATTGAGGGAGTGGCCGAACACAAAGACATGCCGAGTTGACAAACATATTGTACAAATATTGTAGAAAAAATACGTTCTTAGTAATTTATTTTAATGGTTCTTGTACCATCATGATATTTAAAATGTGATATAAAAACTCCATGCAAATCATTATAAAATGACGCAAAAGGTTTTTTCCGCAAATTATAAACGGAACATGAATCCTTAAGTACCTTTGAACTTAAGTGTTTATATTTACTAATTTTAAATGACAAAAACATGAATAAATTATTGTAAAACAGACAAATATCAAGATATATAAATTAAATAATTTAGCTAAGGAATCCACAATACTTCTTCAACTTTATACTTTAACTGCTATAAATATTCATGTCCCAATATAATATGAATTGGCCTATTGAAGGTCTTGGAGCGCTCATCAAAAATATAGACCAGTCGCATAATTTGATGATCATTCCGACGTAATAGTTGACCATGAATGCTCTCGGGCAATCCCACCATTTTCTATTGTATAACTCTTAAGTGCATTTCAAATTCTTCAATTTCTTTTTTAAATGGTAATTAAGAAAATTGATTTTTTTTTATCTTAACGTAAGCATTTAATTCTTTAAATTCTATCATGCTTTCTTTTTAACATTAACAATTTTTTCTATTAAGTATACGAGCCTGTGCAGATATGCTCTAATAGCTAATTATGCGCAAATTAGGCATTTGAAGACTACGCCCTAATGAAGCGTAACCCCATAATCACAGTCTCTCATTTGAGTATTGTCTTACGTAACTAAAGATTTTATTCAAAAAAATTTCACATTTTTTGCCGGCGTTGATTTTTATGACGCAATGGTTCGATATTTTTGAAATATATTATAATATATACCCGGTGGTTATATAACAATATTTTTTTTAAATGGTTGACGTAATTTTGAAAACTTGAATAAGAACTTTAATAATAATATCATTCTGCAATTAAAAATTGTAAATGCAGATGGCATTTAGGTATGGCGCAGGTTTCTTTATAAGACCCTAAAAGTTACGACATAAATGTTCTGCCTGTTGCCAAACAGTTTAACCGCGTATAGGCATTTTGCAGTGCTTCAATAAGTGTTTTCTCGCGGTCGTTAATTTAAATCCTTCAATTATTTGTTCTTCATATTAATATGTGACTGAAATAAGTACTGTTCGAGTAATTGTTATATTTAATTGATAATTACTTCACCGCATCCGATGCCCTATTACAATACACCATTTCAAATTAGGGATAATAATATAAATGATGCCATGATGTAAAATAAGTAATGTTTTGCTTGAAATTTTAGTTACATCGCGTTATATATCATGAAAGTTCATTAAACATAGTTAATCTATTGAGTACGTTTCTCCGAAATTTAAAATCCACATAACATTGATAACCTCCTGTTTCATAATACTCCATCCTTTCATACAATAAGCCTTCGATGTAGACTGTTATCCGTTTCCCTCTGGTGGTGCGTTATAAAACAATTGGAATCGTCGTGTTCTACTTTAATTAATTAACCTTGGGTTAGTAATCACAAATTCTTACTGAATATTAGGATATAAAGCGTCCGTAAGAACGGGTTTCGTCGGCGAGCCTTCGCCTCACGCACGGTTGCGAGTCCATCTTGCATCATCACAACTACTTCGCACTGTTACAACATTCTGAATTGCACCTGCGCACGGAATCCGTTGACTACTTTTATTATGTGATAGCGATCGTACCAACCAAAAGAAATAGTTACTTGTAAATCTAAAAGAAATCGAAAATTACTTTCAGATAAATCATGATGTTGGTCAATGATTGGTATCGCGGTCGGAAAGTCCTTGTTACAGGGGCTTCAGGACTAATGGGAAAAGTCCTCATAGAGAAACTGCTCTACAGCGTCCCTGACATTGGATGTATATATGCATTGATAAGACCTAAGCGTGGGAAATCACCGGAATCTAGAATTGAGGATATGTGGAAACTGCCCGTTAGTATTTCAACTTTAAATAATTATTATTTAACCCAAGACAATTATTTAACACAAGGCTATTCTTAATTACTACTATTCAATTATTGGTATTGCGAGAAGGTGAAAGACGATTTTGATTTGTTCGTCTTTTAATGATGTAATATTTTATACAAAATTTGAATACACATTAATGAGTTGTCAATTAAAATTTGTTAATTATATTCTTTCAGTTGTTTTCACGAATAAGGGAGGAGAAGCCACAGCAAATGAAGAAGGTTGTGGCAATACACGGTGACTTGTTATATGAAAATCTTGGCATAGATAAGAAAGAATTGGAAATGTTATGCGCTGAGGTAACTAACTATTCGCAGTTTTTATGAACATAAATAGTGAATGTTTTATCATTCGCAATGCGTACTTTCTCAGCACACGTGATGCAAGAATTTGACTGTATATGTTTCTCGTGGTTGTATATTTAGAAGGCTCTGCAAAACCTCGTTCTTGTATAGTTGTGATTATGTATAATTTAATGCAATTAACTGGATTTATTCTGATGAAATTAGAGCAATTGTAATCTTTGTACGAGTATTACACAAATAAATGCAAAATATTTTAGAACACTTCTCTACTTGCGTTACAAAAAATAAACGCAACACAATAATTGGGATTATAGTTAACAGCAATTGTGTTAGTCTCTAAGAACTTAAATAATTTAAACAACTAAGAAAATCAATGTGTACTCTAGAATAAAAACAGCTGTTACTCTGATCTCATTGCGACAGCTTTAAGCTTAGGTGTTAAGGTAATTAATACATACTGTATAATCAGAGTATTTGTACTGATATTTTTATGCTGACTCTTCTAATAAGTGTTTAAGCACGTTTTTACTCTAGGTATCCATAATATATCATTTTGCTGCCACTTTAAGACTAGAAGCACCATTAAGAGATGGTCTAGAAATGAACACAAAAGGAACATTGCGAATTTTGGAAATTGCAAAACGCATGAAGAGAATTGCAGCATTTGTCCATTTGTCTACTGCATTCTGTTATCCTGATCATGATAGGCTTGGTGAAAGGGTTAGTATTTAAAAAAATCTGTTTAATGTACATGGTCCATTACATCTTTAAAAAGTTTGATTTAAAAATGTTGAAATATTAACTAATTTTTGAAAGTTTTTTTTTAAAGTTATTTTATTTTCAACTGACAGCGTTAAACCATGTCAATATAGAAAGGTCCCGTCATTCACTTAAAGTGATTAAGGTAGAATAAAAACACAAGGAAATATACATTATCGTAAAGCTAAATTGCGTTATACAACATTGTAAGTAATGGGATTCACAATATTTACAAGTTATGATTGTATGTAACTAATGAAAATAAACTAGATTATAATCAATTACACAATGCTGTATGTATATTT